>PVLD010028363.1:0-19483 GCA_004027595.1 Dinomys branickii
AAGCAACCCAAGTGTCCATCCACAGAAGACTGGATTAAAAAACTGTGGCATTTTTATATAATGGAATATTATTCAGCTATAAAGAAAGACAGTTTTGGGGACTTTGTAGGCAAGTGGTCAAAAGTGGAGTCCATACTCATAAGTGAAATAAATCAGCGGTACATGAGCAGGCAACGTATTGTATCACTGGTGTAAGAACCTGATGGTGGGAATATAAACGAAGAGACATGAAGGAAATCTGTTCAAAAACAAGGAACAGATGGGACGAGGGAAAAGAGAAAAGAAAGAGGAAAAATGTATGTATTATATATGTATATACATATGTGCAGGAGGGCTAACATGGTTCTTCTATTGTATTATGTCACTTAATGCTAAGGAATAGTTGATGATGGGTTATTCGATCAGTTATCATGAGCACACACTTTGAAGATATCAATATGCAAAGCAGCAACTATTGTTGCTTTTCTGTTGCTTTGTCTATAATTCAATTCTGATCTTACTGTTATTGTACTACTCTGTGCCTCTTTGTTAATGCTTTCCGGTTTCTTTTTTTCTTTCTTTTTTTGTTTTCTGTTTTTTTGTTTTTCGTTTTTTGTTTTTTTTTGTTGTTGAGATAATTGTTTGACCAATTTCACATGCATGTATCTGTGTTCATGAATATACAGTTCGAAGATATCAATAGGTAAAGCAACAACCATTGTTGAGTCCCTGTCACCATGTCTGGAAATCAGTTTTGATTGTACTATTTTTTATGCTAATTTTTGTCTGTTAATATGTTTTTGTGCTTTTATTTTTAAAATAAAAAAAAAGAAATCTATCTCTTTTTTGAGAGTACTGTAGTTTTCATTGAATAAATGTTTCACTTCTTTTGTTAGATTGATTCCAAAAAATTTCAATTTCTTAGATGCTATTGTAAAAGGTATGGTTTCCTTAATTTCTCTCTTACTCTGTTTGTTGTTTGTGTATAGGAATACGATTGATTTTGGGGTGTTGACTTTGTATCTAGCTACACAGCTGAATTTGTTATTCCAAGGAGTCTTCTTGTGGAGTTTTTGGGGGCTTCCATGTAAAGTATCATGACATCTGCAAATAGTAATAGTTTTACTTTTTCCTTTGCTATCTTTAGTCTTTTATTTCTCTCTCTTACCTAATTGCTCTGGCTAATGCTTCCAGAACTGTGTTGAACAGGAGTGGTGACAGCGGACAACATCCTTGTCTTGTTTCTGATTTTAAAATAAAAGCTTTCAGTTTTTGTCCATTTAGGATGATGTTGTCTATTTGTTTATGGCTTTGATCAGGTTGCGGTAAAGACCATGAGTTTTTATCATGAATGCATGTTGGACTTTGTCGAAAGCTTTTTCTGCATTTATTGAGATGATCATATGGTTTTTGTTTGGCTCTACTGATGTGGTGTATAACATTAATTGATTTGCGAATATTGAACCATCCCTGCATTCCTAGAATGAATCTGAGTTGTTTATGGTGTATGGTTTTCTTCATGATTTCTGCATTCTATTTGCTAGTATTTTATTGAGTATCTTTGCATCTATATTCATTAGGGAGAGTGGCCTGTAGTTCTCTTTCTTGATTGGGTCCTTCTCTCGTTTTGGTATCAGTGTGATACTTGCCTCCAAAAATGAGTTAGAGAGAATTGCTTCCTTTTCAATTTCATTGAAGAGTTTGAGGAGTGCTAGTATTAAATCCTCTTTGAATTTCTTGTAAAATTCTGCTGGGAATCCATCAGGGCCCGGGCTTTTCTGTGTCCATAAGCTTTTAATCATGTTTTTAGTCTCATTAATTGATATTTGGTTGTTCAGGGCTATTATATATTCTTGACTCAGATTTGGTAATTTGTACATATCTAGGAATCTGCATTTCTTCTCAGTTTTCTCTCCAATGGGAGTAAAGATTTTCAAAGTAAGTATTAATGATCTTCTGAATTTCTGTAGAATCTGTAGTAATTTCATCCTTTTCATTCCTTATTGCATGAATTTGAGTTCTTTCCTTTTTTTGATAAGGTTGGCTGGGGGTTTATCAATTTTATTTATTCTTTCAAAGAAGCAACTCTTTGATTCATTTGTTTTTTGTCGGGTTTTCTTTATTTCCATTGCATTAATTTCTGCCCTGATCTTTATAATTTCCTCCCTTCTTTCAACATTGGGCTTGACTTGTTCTTCTTTTTCTAAAAGTTTGAGGTGCAGCATTAGACTATTTATTTGTTGTCTTTCTGTTTTCCTTATGTGTGAGTTCAACAGTATCAATTTCCCTCTGAGGACTGCTTTCATTGCACCCCAGAGATTCCGGTAATTTGTATCTACGTTTTCGTTTGTTTTTAGGTATTTTTAAATTTCTTCTTCAATTTCTTCTATGACCCATTGGTTGTTCAGGAGGTTGTTTAATTTCCAAGAGTTTATGGACTCTTGGCAGTTCCTTTTTTCATTAATTTCCAATTTCATTTGCACTATGGTCAGATAATATATATGGGATAATTTCACTTGTTTTGCATTTAGGTAGGCATGCTCCATGGGCTAGAATGTGGTCTGTTTTAGAGAAAGTCCCATGTGCAGCTGAGAAAAATGTGAATTCTGAAGTTGTAGGCTGAAACACTGTGTACATCTACTAAGTCCATTTATTCGCAGCTTTGGTTCAGGTCTGTTACTTCTTTGCTGATTTTTTGTCCAGTTGACCTATCGCTTTGTGTCAAAGGTATGTTGAGGTCCCCTATTATAGTAGTGTTATTAAGTATATGGGTTTTCATGTCTGTTAAGTTTTGTCTTATGTGGGTTGGTGCTCTGATGTTTGGTGCATACATGTTTATGATTGTTATCTCATCCTCTTGCAGTTTTCCCCTAACAAGTATGTAGTGACCTTCTTTATCTCTTGTGATTGTTCTTGGTTTGAAGTTTACATTGTATGCAAATGTAATAGCTACTCCTCTGCTTTTCTGGGTTCCTGTTGCATGGGGGATTGTTTTCCATCCTTTGACTTTCAGTCTGTGGATTTCCTTTTGAGTAAAATATGTTTCCTGTATACAGCATATCATTGAATTTTTCTCTTAATCCACTGTACCAGTCTGTTTCTTTTGACTGGTGAATTGAGGCCATTTATATTTATGGTTATAACTGATGTGTGTTGGCTTATCATTGTCCTGTTATTTACTTGCTGTTGGTTTCTTATTTTTTCTACATGTTTACTGGCTTGCTCTACTTGGGGGTTCCTTTCTATTGTTGTTCTTGAAATTGCATTCATTTTCTTTTCTGTCTAGAATGTCTTAAAGTACTTTTTGTAAAGATGGTTTGGCACTCAGGAAGTTCTTCAGGTTTCTCTTTGTCATGGAAATATTTTATTTCTATGTTAAACTTAAAGGATAGTTTTCAGGGTACATCAATCTGGGTTGGAAGCTGTTTTGTCTTAGCACCTGTAATACTTCACTCCAAGCTCATCTCTATTGGATGGTTTGTGTTGAGAAGTCTGCCGTGATTTTGTTGGGCTTTCGTTTTTGGTGATCCATTTCTTCTCTGTAGTAGCGTTTAATATCGTGTTCTTTTGCAGGAGATCTGGGATCTTGATTCTTATATCTCTGGGTGTATTATGCCTATGACTAGTAGGAATTCTGAATGCCTCGTTTAATTGTATCTCAGGTTCTGTTTCCATGCTTGGGAAATTTTCTGCTATTAGTTCTGCAAATACTTTTTTACGTCACTTGTGTTGCCCTGTTCTGTTTATTTGAGTCCTATTAGTCTTACATTATTTTTCTTTGCCTCATCTTGCAGCCGTTTCATTGATTTTTTTCCTGGATCCTTGTTGATTTTAAGAGATCCTTCCTTTCACAATCATTATCTGCCATTACCTTTAAGATCTGAAATTCTATCCTCAGCTTCATTTAGGAAATTTTTCAAGCTTTCAATTTAAGTTTTTATTTCCTGGAAATCTTTTTGAGTCTGTTTCATGGGTTCTAATTCATTCCTGTATTGCTCATGTAATACATTTCCATCCGTTGCCTATGTTCATCTAATTTTTTTATCTGTTTCTTAAGATGTGTGGAGCATTTCTTTCATTATTATTGTCATTTCATTTTTTTGCCTGAGAAATTACGTCTGATCTGATCTCTTCTCTGGCCTGAGGGAGTTGTTTCTTTATTTGCTTTGCAATCATTTCAGCAATTTCAGTTGTGCATTTAGCAAGTTCTCCTATGTCAATCTCTTCTGGACTTGTCCTGAGTGGGGTAGAGTTCTCAGATTGCATTTTAGTCCTTTGTCTTGTCTTTTCTCTCACCACTGTCTCTGCAGGGTAAACCCAGGAGCAAATGTGCCACCACTCTGCTGTCCTCTTAACTCTTCTTGCTTTATTGTGAGAATTGATCTTGTTAAATTGTTCAGATTGGCCTTGAACATGAAATCTCCCTGTCTTGACCTAGTAGCTGGTATTACAGTTGTGTCCCTGGCTAGAGCTTTAATTTGGGCACAACTCTGGTCATGCAGTCTGGAGGAGGGGAGGCCTAGAAATTGCTACCTTGTATGTGGTTTTTATTAAATCTTTGTGATCTAAATATCTTAATAGCTTTACCTATGCTGTTCATATTCTCTCTGCACCGACTAATCTCTCAGTGAGAGCAGAATTTTGTAAATGAGTAAAATGAACTCATCCAAAAAAAGAACTTACTGAGGTCCTTTGATGTTTTCTAGTTTTTATGAGACATTATCATGCAGTTAAATATATATGCAACTATAAAGAACAAATAAATACATAATACATATTATATTGTAGTACCACTTGGAGTACTTGACACTCACTCTGCATACTCTTTTTCGCTCCTTACTTTTCAGAGTGACTTTGATAACTGGTCCTTGCTGCTTTCCCCATGTGAACTGCTGCTGAAACTTTGTCTCCACGTGGTTTCATTTTGCCTTCATTAAATCAGGTTTTCTAACACACTGAAGCTATCTGTTAGTGTTACTAACTGTTTTCCTAGTGAATTCAGGAACTAAGAGCACCCTCATTGATAATCATTGAGACATTATACTTTCTTCACTATACATTCCACTTATAGTGGAAATAATTATAGCAAATGTTACTCTCTTGGTGTTGTATAACACACCAAACACACTAATTTGCGTATATGTGTGTGTTTTTGGTGGTTGGGGTTGAACCTAAGGCTCACACAAGCTAGTAACAGCTATCTCCCAGCCCTTTTTTATTTTTTATTTTGAGGCAGAATTTTTTTAAGTTGTCCAGGATGGCCTCAAAAATGTCATCTTCCTGAGCTATCCTTTTGAGTAGGTGGGATTATATGCAGGTGCCACAGTGCTTGGCAACCAAGCTGATTTTAAGGGACCTACATGCATGTGGATCTAGATTTAGGCTCTCAGGGCTGGGGATATAGCTCAGTTGAATAAGCGCTTGCCTGGCAAGTGCAAGGTCCTGAGTTCGATCCCCTGTACCACAAAAAAAAAAAACAAAAAAACAGATTTAGGCTCTCATGTCCCCTTGGGATCCCAGTTTTTTTTCCTCTGGTTATGTTTAATTATCTGTTAATCACTGTGGAAGGCTTTTTGAATTAAAGAAGAAAAACTACTCAGATTATCTTATATTTTGCACTTCAGAATTGGAAGGAAAGTGTTATTTTATACATGAGTGAATATTTCTGTGGTAAGAATATTGCCAGTGCCAGGTGTGGTGGCATACACCTGTAATCGCAGCATTCAGAAGGATGAGGCAGGAGAATCACCATGAGTTCTAGGCCAATCTGAATACCTAGGGAGACCATATCTCAGCACACCCCCCCAAAAAAGACATTGCCAAATGCTTTTACATTGAGAACTCAATATATCTCTTTATTTAAATTATTTATTCATTCATTCATTTAATCCATCATTCTTTTGAGACAAGGTCTCACTATGTAGCCCAGGCTGGCCTTGAACTCACAGAAGTCCTGCTCGGATTATAGGTGTGCACCTGTGATTTTTGTATTTTAAAATGTGTTATAGTTTAAATTTTTATATCATAAAATGTGTTGTTTTAAATTCTTAGCGTATGAGAAAATATTGACCTTTGATACAATAGCTATATCTACGGCTGCTTGATTTTGAGCAAGTTTGGTCTCCCTTTCTGCAGAATGGTTGCAGATTGTGTGCTATAGGGGTTGAGGTACTATTTGTAATGGCATGAGGACTGCTAGGGAACAGGGTAAAAAAGGGACCCAGTGGTCCCAAGATGGAAATAATGTAGGAATATAAAAGAGGCTCAAATGATGTTTGTGAGAATATATTGTAGGCTAAAAACATAGCTATAGGTCAGGTGCTGTTAGGTCTAAGGCAGAGCAGTGTGTGTGGGTGTGTGTTTTCTTTTTCCAGTAGGCTATGTTTAATTTCAAGGCAATGCCTAAGGAATAGAATTGTGCTTGGAAGGTGGAAGTGGTGGTTGGATCTAGCGAATGTGATCCTGGGATCAGAGGTGTATGATTACTAAATTAGTTCACTGACTGGTTCAGCATAGCTCTGGGTGTGGATAATGGGAAGGCACACCTGGGCTGAGTGCTGTCCACCCTAAGGGCATGTAGCCTGACTATAACAAAGGACTGCTTGTCACTTGTTGCCTGTTGCCTGCTGCCTGCTGCATTCTGCGTGCTGTAAACTGTTTCTCCTCTACAGTGCCTCTCTATCTCGGAGCAAGTCAACTATGAACTGAAACCTCTAAACCACCTCCTTTAACTTTGGGTGTCAGTATTTTGTCTCAGCAATGAGTAAAGTAACTAAGACAGAGAGTCTTTACAGTGTTTCTTGTTGTTGTGTAGTATTTAAAGAACATGCCTTGGGGTTTTGAAAATGAGAGAGGCTGCCTAACTCATAGCTGAATGCCTAAATGCTTAAAGACTGTTCTGTCCTGGATGTTATTAGCAGCATGAAAGTTGTTTTTACTGTAGTGAATCTGGCAATGTTAAGTTAAATAATTTTATTGTGGTAATGTTTGGTGAGTCGAATTTTCTTTAAACCCTTGATATTGTGCAGCAATGTTTTTAGGTAACCAGAGTGTTTGGAAAAAGCCAGACTTCCTTTTGCTTTGCAGGAAAGTAACCAAAATCAAGTGACCGTGCCCTGGACAACATCTTTCTACATCTTCTCCACCCCTCATCTCTGAGAAAAATAGAGCACTAGATCAGGAAAGGATGGGTGGCATTGTTCCACTGCCTCAACTTCCTGAGCTATTCACGTATTGTTAGACTGTTGTAATGTTCCACATAGCAGTCTTTCTGATTGGTGCGTTTAAGATCTTAGGCTTAACATCAACTCATTGAACACTTGCCCTGTGTAGGGCACTGTTCTATGTGCTGTATGCAGGAGGCAGAGAAGAGTAAAATTACTCCTGTTGTGAACATAGATGGCACCAGTAAGTGTCCCAGGGGAGGTACACTTCTGGGAATTCAGTGGAGACAGAAGAAAATAACCAGTGGGTAAGACTGAGGAGGTGAGGGACCCAGGCAAGGACAGCCCAATTTGGATGAGTGGTTTCCATAGCTTTGGGATGTACAGTGATGAAGATGCTAGCCAGTTAAGAAGGAAAAGTCAGATAGCTAGAACCAGTCCACTGCGAATGCAAAAGGTAGAACAGAGTGAGAAACTAAGGGAGGAGGCCTTAATCAAAAGCCTGAGATTTCTCCAGAATCTAGTAAAATTGTTTATGTGTTCACTTCTGCATTTTGGGGGACAGGGAATATAGAAAAATCAGACCTTTGCTCAGATTCTAGAAAAGATCTGTCTAAAAAACACCAACAGCTGCTATTTAACAGCATTTGTGACTGAAAGGATAGTGAGATTTCAGACAGGGATAATGAAATGTCTTACGGTAGAGCAAGCTTTTCCCTAGTGGGGCTGTAATTTGGGGACAAAGGTTTATGCAGTGGCCCTAGAGGAAAGTGGGTTGCTTTCTTTAACCTGGGTGTCCACCTACAAGTTCTGTTGCAGGTTTCTTAGCAGCATTACTCCCTCTTGCCTGAGAGAGCAGATTGATGAAGGTGTGAGAGACTAAAGGCCATTGTAGACAAAGTTTTTGGTGTTACGTTTTATGGGGAAAGTGCTCTCATGTGAAGAGTGTTCTGTGCTTGGTCTCTGCAATTGATCCATAAAAAGACAAGGCAAGGACCTTGCCTTTAATGAGTTGATGATATGAAATGCTTTCCTTTGGCTTTGTTTGTGTTTAATCTCTGTGCATTCAGTTACCTGACCATTTCCTAGCCAAAGAGAAACATTTCTAGTAACATGAACTTGAGCCAGGCATGGTGGTGCACGCCTGTAATCCCAGAACTCAGGAGGCTGAGGGAGGAGGATCACTGCAAGTTCGAGGCCAGCTTGGGCTACAAACTGAGTTTAAGGCCAGTGTGAACTGCATAGTGAAACCGTGTCTCAAAAATAAATCCATAAATAAATAAATTGAACTTGGAGTGACTTCGGTCTGTGACTTCCCTTTTAGAGACTGGACAACCACTAGAATTAGGGGACTGAGCCAATATAGTCGTAAATACACTGTATTTGTAATTAGCCTCTTTGTGGCTAGCTCGCTCACTGTCTATAGGCAGTTCATTTGACTCTTGTGACAGTTGTTACATACCTGGGTACATACGTACATAGAATGTACATAGTATGTTCTAGAACATACACATACATGACTTTGTTAAGGAGCATTGAGCTCTTGAATCATTTGTAGTATTTCCTGAAACCAGCTTAGATTATACAGAGTTCATATCAAAATGGCTTTCTTGTTTTTCTTTTATGTAATCTTAAAATATCCACCTTTAACCTATGAAGTTCTTAAACATCATTTACATCATTGTGGTGGAATTATGCCTCCCTCATTTGGGTGTGTGGAAGACCCTCAGAATATGAGTAAGTTTAAAGAGGAAGTGATTAGGGTAAGAAGAGGCTGTGAGGATGGGTCCCTCTTGGCTGGCTCTAGTACTTAAAAGAACTTAGTTAGACTCGTGAGAATGATGTGGAGGCCTGCACTCTTAGAGGAAAGAAGGAATACGTGCAGACACCGCAAGAAGGCAGTCATCTGCAGCCCAGGAGAGAGGACCGAGGAGAAACTAATCCTGCATGCATCTTGATCTTAACCACAGTGCATGAATTTGTCTTTCTTGGGTTACCCAATTTGTGGTATTTTGCTATGGCAGAGAGAGCAAACTAATAATGTACTCATGGGGAAGTATCATTTGAGTGTCAATACAGAGTATAGCAAGTTAAATGGTTCTCTTTGGGAAAATGCTAGAGTATTGTCTAGTATGGTTTTCTGTGGTTCATTATGTCAAAGAGACGGCAGGACACCAAAAGCTAGATATAGTACAAATACTAATTTCTCCTGTATTCCTGTTCTTATTGATCTTACGCTGTGTTAATTTAACATTGTAGTTTACTGTTTGCCTCTGGCTATATTTAAGTGTTTTCTTCATTGTTCTAGCATTTGTCATTTTATGGTACTAATTTTTGTAAATAAATCTATTATAAGTCAGTACCACAGAGTATCTGTCCTCCTGTGTGAATTATTTGTAGTCCTTCCAGCCTTTCTCTCTTGGGCTGTTTTTTGTCTCTAGGTCTCTGTACCAGACTGCCATATTCAGTTTTTGAAATTCTCTTCAGGAAAAGTAAGGTTTGAATGTTTATAATGATGTCTGCATTTACTGATAAATTGGTTTTGATGCATTGGAAATTTTTAAGTTAGGCAGCGGGTAGAAAGGATCCATGTATATTTCTCAAGATTGCCACGAGGACAGAAATCCTTCAGTTTTGTTCATGTTGTATCTCCAGAACCTACCACAGTGCAGGATGCTTGGAAGAAAGGTAAATATTTGATAAATGAACAGTTTAATTTCAAATAAGATATTGAACTCAGTGCATCCAAAATTGAACATGTAGCCTCAGTTCTGCATCCTTTCTCAGTTAGGTTTCATAACCTACACTTTTGTCTTGAGAATAAGCTTGCTAAGGAGTACGCCACTTGTGGGCACCTCATCTGTTACTTTTCTCATTGCTTTGTGTGGTAGGTTAATACTGTTGACATGGGCTCCTGACTACAGGCAAGGTTAGCCTCTGTGATATCCTTACTGTGTGTTCATTTTTTTCTTTTTTCTTTTTGGTACTGTGGATTGAACCCAGAACCTTTGTACAGACCTGTATCCCTTTTTAAAAAAAATTAAGACAGGGTGTTAGTCATTAAGTTGCCCAAACTGGCCTTAAACTTGTGGTCTTCTTGTATCATCTGTTGAGCTGGGACTGTAGACATGGCCACCACACCAGACTGCAATTGTCTTAGTTACTTTTCTCTTGTTTCTGAGACAAAATACCCAACACCCCAAATTAAGGAAGGAAAGGTTTAGGTAGCTTACAGTTTGTGGAGGTTTCAGGCCATACTTGGCTGGCTCCAAGGCACAGAGGCACATAGCAGAGTGTTCATGGTGGCAGAACACAGCAAAAACAACAAGAGCAAAAAGGAAAAATGGCAACAAGCAGCCTCTTTCCCTCCCTTACATTGTAAACAGGCTACCCCCACCCAGGGAGTGTGTAGCCCTCACATAATCTCCATGCCCTCCTCTTCCATAGCTCAGGATGTGTACAAAGTAAGCACCCTGGCTCCCTGCTGAGTCACTCAGCCAAACGCCTGGACTCCCCAAGTTGACACAATGTATCAACCATAACAGTAATTTTGACAAAACTCCTTAACCTCTTCTCTTTTGTTCTCATCCGCAATGGAAGATAATAAAAGTATATACTTCTTAGGGAAGTGGTGGCGAACCTATGGCATGTGTGTTACTTGTTTTTAATACAAAAGATGATGTATGATTTTTTTTTCTAAACTGAAACCTCATTATTCAGGTTTAATTGTAGTGTTTGTACTTTATAATAAATGAGTGAGTTTTGGTTGCAGTGTGGGTACTTGTCTCTAAAAGGTTCACTATCACTTTCTTAGGGTTTTGTGGGTAGTGCCTGGCACAAAGTAAATGTTTTAGAGGTGTTAATGGTATTATTCTAAAATCGGCATGGTAGTGGTTTCTACCTGTAATCTCAGCACTCTGGGAGGGTGAGGCAGGAGGATGAAAATTTTGAACCCCACCTGTCAAACTTAGTGACTTAGGGAGATCCTGACTCAAAATATAAAAGTTCTTAGAAGGGGTGGGAAGTATCTCAGTACAGTGGCTCTGGACTCAATTCCCAGTATCACAGAAAAGAGGAGCTAGGATCACTGGGGATGTAGCTCAGTGAGAAGGCCCTGGGTTCAGTCCCTAGTACTGAAAAAATACACTACTGTTCTACAATAAAAACAAATTAGTCTCTTATTATATATTTTATCTATAGCTGTATACTGGTTTCTTTCACTAGACATAAAAACAAATCTCTTTCAGGGACAAAACTCTTACCATAAAATTGGTACTACCCCTTTATAGAGTGGTTGGGCAAGATACATCAGGCATAAAAAAATCCTCCTGTTTTAAGGAATTTCGCTTCTGGAAACCTTTCCATGAATATACCCTTAAGTGCATAAGAGATATACATCAAAATGTTTCCTTTTTTAAAAAAGTATAAAAAACAAAGAAAACCAAAAAAAAAAAAAAACAACAACAAAAAAAGGAAAATATTTACAAAAAGACACAAAGTAGCACAAGAGCAGTACAGTCAAAATTGAATTATAGGGCTGGAGGTACAGCTCAGTGGGCTAAGTGCTTGCCGCTGAGCACTAGGGCCCTGAGTTCGATCCCCGGTCCCGGGAAAAAAAAAAAAAAAAATTGAATTATAGACAAAGTGACAGGGAATCAACAAAGGTTGCTGTGCCACATATTGATAACTTCAAAGTGCATGCTCCTGAAATCACATATACACATACAGTGTTGATCAAACAATCATGAACTGTTCCTTACCATAAAGCGACACAGATCAACAGTGGCACCATATTAGCCATCCTGCATATACACTCAAGAGACACATATTTGTCCCTTCCTCTTCCCCTCATCCCACCTGCTCTCTACCTTTGAGCAGATTCCCTTCACAGCCCCCAATCTACACTCCCACCTTCAGATTCCTACACCAGCGATACAATATATTGCCTGCACATGAACCTCTGATTTATGAGTATGGTGTCCAATTGTGACCATTTGCCTACAAAAGCCCCAAATCTGTCCCTTTTCACAGCTAATATTCCATTATATAAAAATGCCATATTTTTTTAATCCAGTCCTCTGTGGATGGACATTTGGGTTGCTTCCACAATTTAGCTATTACAAATTGCGCTGCATTAAACATGGGTGCACATATATTGCAGTGATATGATGCTTTCAGATCTTCTGGGAAAATACCCAGAGGAGAATAGCCGAGTTGCATGGGACCTCTAGACGAAGTTTGCTAAGGAATGTGCAAACTGATCTCCACAGTGGTTTCACCAGTCTGCGTTCCCAACAGTGCAGAAGAGTTCCTATTTCTCCACAGCCTCACCAGCATTTGTTATTGGATAATTTCTTAATGCTGGCCAATCTTACTGGGGTGAGATGAAATCTCAATGTTGTTTTTATTTGCATTTCTCGAATAACTAAAGATGTGGAACATTATCAGATGCCCGTTTCTGGATTGGGTCTTTGAATTTGGACAGGTTTATGTTTTTTAATTCTTTGTATGTTCTACATAGAAGACCTTTGTCTGAGGGACAGCCATCTAGGATTTTTTCCCAATCTGTGGGTTTTCTTTTCACTTTGCTGGTGATTTCTTTAGATGTGCAGTAAGATGAGGTCCCAGTTATTGATTCTTTGAAGTGTTTCCCTTGCAGTTTAACTTTGTTCATGAACTCTCTGCCTACTATGTCTTCAAGATTTTTACCTACTTTCTCTTCCAATAGATTTAGAGTTTCTGTTTTAATATTGAGATCTGTGATCCATTTTGACTTGAGTTTGGTGCATGGTGATAGACTTGGGTCTATTTTCAGTCTTTGGCAAGAGGCAAGCCAATTTTTCCAGCACCATTTATTAAACAGGCTGTCTTTTCTCCAGTGAGTTTGTTTGGCCCCTTTGTCAAATATTAGGTGGCTGAGTGTGTTTGTGGTTATGGCTGCATCTTCCAGTCTGTTCCATTGATCCTCAGGTCTATTCTTTATCCAGTACCAGGTTGATTTTATTACAATAGCTTTGTAGTATAATTTCAGGTCAGGGATTGTGATTCCACCTGACTTGTCCTTGTTGCCCAGGATTTCTTTTGCTATTCTGGATCTCTTCTGGTTCCAGATGAATTTAAGACATGTTTTCTCGATCTGTGATGTATGCTAATGGTAGTTTAATGGGAATTGCATTAAATCTGTATAACAATTTTGGTAGTATGGCCATTTTCACAATGTTGGTTCTTCCTAGCCATGAGCAGGGAATGTTTTTCCATTTATTGAAATCCTCATTGATCTCTTTTCTCAGAGTACTGTAGTTTTCATTGAATAAATCTTTTACATCCTTTGTTAGATTGATTCCTAAATATTTCAACTTTTTGGATGCTATTGTAAAAGGTATGGTTTTCTTAATTTCTCAGTCTGTTTGTTATTTATGTATAGGAATTCTATTGATTTTGGGGTGTTGACTTTGTATCCAGCCTCTCTGCTGAATTTGTCTATTAATTGCAGGAGTCTTCTTGTGGAGTTTTTGGGGTCTTTCATGGAAAAATCATGTCATCTTCAAATAGTGATAGTTTTACTTCTTCCTTTCCTATCCTTATTCCTTTTATTTCTCTGTCTTGTCTAATTGCCCTGGCTAATACTTCCAGAACTATGTTGAATAGGAGTTTAACTTCTTCCTTTCCTATCCTTATTCCTTTTATTTCTGTCTCTTGTCTAATCTGGCTAATGCTTCCAGAACTATGTTGAATAGGAGTGGTGACAGTGGACATCCTTTCTCGTTCCTGAGTTTAAAGTGAAAGCTTTCAGTTTTTGCCCATTTAGTATGATGTTGGCTGTTGCTTTGTCATAGATGGCTTTGATCAGATTGAGGTAGAGGCCATCTATTCCTATTTTTTCTAGGGTTTTTAACATGAATGCATGTTGGACTTTATCAAAAGCTTTTTCCATATCTATTGAGATGATCATGTGGTTTTTGTCTTTGACTCTATTTGTAGGATGTATTACATTAATTGATTTGCGAATATTGAACCATCCCTGCGTTCCTGGAATAAATTCAACCTGGTCATGATGTATAATTTTCCTTATGATTTGCTGCATTCTATTTGATAGTATTTTATTGAGTATCTTTGCATCTATGTTCATTAGGGAGATTGGTCTATAGTTCTCTTTCTTAGTTGGGTCCTTCTCTGGTTTTGATATCAGTATAATACTTGCCTCCTGAAATGAGTTAGGGAGAATTGCTTTCATTTCAATTTCATTGAAGAGTTTGAGGAGTGTTGGCCTTAAATCTTCGCTGAATGTTTTGTAGAATTCAGCAGTGAATCCATCAGGGCCTGAGCTTTTCTTTGTCAGTAACTTTTTAATGACATTTTCAATCTCATTAATTGATATTGGGTTGTTCGGGATTTTTGTAGCTTCCTGATTCAATTTTGGTAGTTTGTACATTTCTAGGAATCTGTTCATTTCTTCTGAGTTTTCTATCCTATGGGAGTAAAGATTTTCAAAGTAGATATTAATGATCTTTTGAATTTCTGTGGGATCTGTAGTGATTTCATCCTTTTCATTCCTTATTGCATGAGTTTGAATTCTTTCCTTTCTTTTTTTGATAAGGTTGGCTAGGGGTTTATCAATTTTGTTTATTGTTTCAAAGAACCAACTCTTTGATTCATTTATTTTCTGTAGAGTTTTCTTCATCTCAATTGCATTAATTTCTGCCCTGAGTTTTATAATCTCCTTCCTTCTTTGGCTTTTGGTTTGGCTTGTTCTTCTTTTTCTTTAAGTTTGAGGTATAGCATTAGGCTATTTATTTGCTCTCTTTCTGTTTTCTTTATATGTGAGTTCATCGCTATAAATTTCCCTCTGAGGACTGCTTTAATTGCATCCCACAGATTCGGGTAGGGTGTATTTGCATTTTCATTTGTATGTATTTTTTAACTTCTTTAATTTCTTGTGTGACCCATTGGTTATTCAGGAGGTTGTTGTCTAATTACCAAGTGTTTATGGGGTTTTTGGAATTCCCTTTGTCATTAATTTCCAATCTCATTGCACTGTGGTCAGATAATATGCATGGGATAATTTCAGTTCTTTTGCATTTAGGTAGGTATGCTCTGTGGGCTAGAATGTGGTCTATTTTAGAGAAAGACCCATGTGCAGCTGAGAAAAATGTGTATTCTGATGTTGCGGGGTGGAACACTGTATATATCTACTGAGTCCATTTGTTTGCACCTTTGGTTCAGGTCTGTTCTTTCTTTGCAGAGTTTTTGTCCAGTTGACCTGTCTCTTTGCATCAAAAGGGTGTTTAGGTCCCCTATTACAATGGTGTTATTAATTATTTGGTTCTTCATGTCTGTTAAGATTTGACTTATAAAGTTTGGCGCTCCAGTATTTGGTGCATAAATGTTTAGGATTGTTATCTCTTCCTCTTGCAGCTTTCCCCTAACTAGTATGTAGTGGCCTTCTTTATCTCTTTTGATTGTTTTCAGATTGAAGTTTACATTATCTGCAAGCATAATAGCTACCCCTACTTTTTCCTGGGAATCCTTTAATTTTCAGTCTGTGGATTTCCTTTTGAGTAAAATGTGTTTCCTGTATACAGCATATTGTTGGTTTTTGTTTCTTAATCCATTCTGTCAGTCTGTTTCTTTTGACTGGTGAATTGAGGCCATTTACATTAATGATTAAGCTGTTATATGTTGGCTTACTCTTGTCATGCTATTTACTTGTTGCTGCTTTCCTATTTTTGCTATCTATTTTCTTGTTCTGCTTAAAGCTTCCTTTCTATTGTTGTTCTGGAGATTGTGGTCTTTTTTTCTCTGTCAAGAATTTCTTTTGGTGCTTTTTGTAATGTTGGTTTGGCACTCATGAAGTTCTTCAGTTATTCTTTGTCATGGAGATATTTTATTTCTCCATTGAATTTGAAGGATAGTTTTGCAGGGTACATCAGTCTGGGTTGGAAGCTGTTTTGTTTCAGAATCTGTAATATCTTGCTCCAAGCTCTTCTTGATTTCATGGTTTCTGTTGAGAAGTCTGCTGTGATTCTGATGGGCTTTCCTTTATAGGTGATCTGTTTCTTTTCTCTAGCAGCTTTTAATATTGTGTTCTTTTACTGGATGTCTCAGATCTTGACTATTATATGTCTGGGTGTGGCTTTATTTAGGTTATGGCTTATTGGACTTCTATATGCTTTGTTTAACTGCACTTCAGTATCTTACTGTGTTTGGGAAATTTTCTGCTATTATTTCCGCAAATATTCTTTTTACATCATTTGTGTTTTCTCCTGCTATTTCATTGATTCCTATTACTCAGATATTATTTGTTTTTTTGCCTCATCTTGGAGCTGTTGGATTAATTTTTCCTGGATGCTTGATGACTTTAAGAGCTCCTTCCTTTCACAGTCACTAGCTGCCTTGCTGTCTTCAAGATCTAAAATTCTATCTTCAACTTGATTGAAGCGGTTTTGCAAGCTTTCTATGGAAGTTTTCAATTCCTGGCAATCTCTTTGAGTCTGTTTCATGCATTCTAATTCATTCCTAAATTGTTCGTGTAACGTTTCCATTTGTTTCCTATGTTCTTCTTTTGTTTATCGGTTTCTTCTCTATATGTGCAGAGCATTTCTTCCATTATTATTTTCACTTCATTTTTTGCCTGAGAAATTATTTCTGCTTTAATCTCTTCTATGGCCTGATGGAGTTGTTTCATTACTTCAGATGAGATCGTTTCAGAAACTGCAGGTATGTGGCTTCCTAGTTCTCCTGTATCATTGTTTCCTGGACTTATTCTGGGTAGGGTTGAGTTCTGTGGCTGCGTTTTGCTCCTCTGTCTTGTCATTTTGAATGTCAGATGAAAAGTGTTGAGCTACACAGTACCCAGACAGCTCACAGATGACTCCAGCAACCCTAGTTTACCTGAATATCAAACTTATCCCCAGATGTTAGCTGACCATGAAGCACTGGGCCCAGAAACCCCAGACGATTGCTGAGGTGCCAGGCTCAGAGCCTACCTGAGATGGTGGGGGAAAGTTGTCTTGCCAAGCCAAGCACCACTGTGGGCCTTACCCGTCCAAAGTCTGCTGCAGGGGCTGGGGATATAGCTCAGTGGAATAAGCGCTTGCCTAGCAAGCGCAGGGTCCTGAGTTTGATCCCCAGTACCGCAAAATAAAATAAAATAAAATAAAAGCCATCACAAAGTCTGCTGCAAAGCCTCCTCTACTGTCACCATGAAGCTGAGCTCCCTCTCTGCGGGAGACTTCAGGAAAGTCTCACAGGTGCTGCCGCTCTGGTGGAGTTTATTCACCCAGCTAGAGTCTCACGGGAAAAGCTGCTCCTGTAGCTCCACCAAGCTGGTCTGGCTCTCTGCAGGAAAGCCTATGGCTGGGCAGAGCACTGTGTACCTCAGAAACGTTGCTCCCATAGCTCCGCTGGGCTGGTCTGGCTCTCTGTGGGAAAGTCTCGCAGGCACGGGTGCTCTAATGGCTCCCAGAGCCGGGGAGAGCATGGGGTACCTCAGGAAGATCTGCTCCCTTAGCTCCGCTGGGCTGGTCTGGCTCTCTGCGGGAAAGTCTTGCAGGCGTGAGTGCTCTAATGGCGCCCAGGGCTGGGCAGAGCACAGTGTACCACAGGAAAAGCTGCTCCCTTAGCTCCGCCGAGCTGGTTGGCTCTCTACAGAAAAGTCTTGCAGGTGCTCTAATGGCGCCCAGGGCTGGGACAAGCACAGTGTACCTCAAAAAGCTGCTCCTTTAGCTCTGCCGAGCTGGTCTCCAAAATGTTACATGATAGTAGGAGAGGATAGTTAAATTCTGGCACTTAACAGATTTACAAATGATAGGTTTGAATGCCATATAACAGGAAGTATTATACCATATAATACTTGTTATTAAAAGGTGCAGTACTATATTACATATGGTTATAGCCATGCTCAGTAGCATATACTCAACATCCAGGAATTTTCCTGGGACTTGTTTAAAGTTTCTTTAACCTGATTTTTTTTCCCCCCAGATTTGAATGTAAAGCTGGTTCTAAAAGGCCAGTTTTACTCTGAAATTGGAGTTCTATACTCTTTGTTCTAAGCCATTACCTTTGATATACAGCTCTAGAATTCCAAAATCTGCATGTCAAATTCTGCAGAATGAGGTGACTGTGTTTTGCAGAGATGGAGAACAGGCTTTTCATGTATTCAAGAAATAGTTTTATGTGAGGGATAAGTCAAGCTCTCAAACCCCAATAATTACTTAACAGAAAAAATTACAGTTTGGGCTTCACTGTGTCTTGTGGTTGGTTTTTCTGTGGTGTCATCTGCCTGTTGTCCTTGGATATGCTACTCATTTTTAACCCCAGTAATTTCACATGGTAGACTCTAAAAGCAGGCCACAAGGCAGCAACATTTTCAGTGTTCTGGTGACCACAAAGTTCATTTTTTCACTAGTAGTAATTTTTATAAAATACCTTGATCAGCCCCTGGAAAGACTGCTACTTCAGTCTTGATTCAGCAGATTCTAAAGGTGTGTAGAACACTTTAGGCAAAAATGAGGCTCAGTTCTTTGGGAGGGTGAGGCAGGAGGATGAAAATTTAGAGCCCCACCTGTCAAACTTAGTGACTTAGTTCTTTCTTTGCTAAACTCCATGAGGCCTGCTTTGAAGGAACTGTCTACCTCCACCAAAGGATTGCTAATGGAAACCTTAAATACCTGCCAGCTCTTTTGTCTGCCTTGATACTGTGAGCAGTTTGGTTTGATATATTAACACCATGACAACAGGGTCCAAACTGCCTGATGGGACAGTTAAGCATGTATCACTGGTGATTCAAGCTATCAGGAATGTTTTAATACTGTATTTGTTACCCTAAATTTTTATTTTCAGCCTCTTTTTTTCTCTTTTCCTAGGGAGTAAGCCATTGTAAAATTCAATGACCTATAACTATATTAATATACTAGCCTATACCTAGCTGGCTTGTGTTAGGATTTGGCATAAGATCATTTCCCAGCCCAGCAGTATATGTATGTTTGCAGACAAGTATAATGTGGTGTTATTTTACATTCTAGAATGAATATCTCTTCCATTATTTTTCGTATCACATTTACTCGGCATTAATAGATTTGTGAACTATATTCATTGTTGACCTTAGAATCTTCTTTTTTTTTTTTTTTTTGCAATTGGTTTTATTTTTTATTTTATTTTTTTTATTTTAGAAACATAAAAGTACAAAAACATATTGACAAACAGACACCCATTATCATAGAAAATAGTACAATCACAACTAATCTATAGACAAGGTGATATGGTCTCAACAGTAGTTGTTGCTTTATCCATTGATATCTTCGAATTGTAGATGTATGGACCCATATACAGACATGCAAATT
>PVLD010028364.1:0-19494 GCA_004027595.1 Dinomys branickii
TAATTTGTTTTTGTTAGATGAATTTTTTTTTTTTTTTTTTTGGTCTTTTTGAAACAGGGTCTCCCTATGCAGTTCAGGCTGGTTGAGCTTACTTTGTAGCCTAGGTTGGCCTTGAACGCACAACGATCCTCCTGCCTCAGCCTCCTGAGTGCTGGGATTACAGGTGTGTACCACAATGCCCAGCTGAAATTGTATGTAGATATTCATTATGTCAAGTTGATTTATGGTGCTGTTGAGTTTACCTAAGTCTTCATTGGCTTTTCTGCCTCTTGGTTTTTTTTTTTTTTTTTTTTTTTGAGACAAGGTTTCACTATGTAGTTTAGGCTGTCTCAGCCTCAGTGCTGGTATTACAGGTGTGTGCCACCACACCCAGCTGCCTACTTCTGATAAGGGGCTGCTAACACATTAATAGTGGGGCTCTAATTTATGTATGTCCTAGTTGGAGGGTCTGATTTTTTTTTTTTTTTTTGCGGTACTGGGGATCGAACTCAGGACCCTGCGCTTGCTAGGCAAGCGCTTATTCCACTGAGCTATATCTCCAGCCCCTGGAGGGTCTGATTTTAATTCAGCCATTTCTAATGTCTTGAACCACTGATAGTAAATGCATTGACTGTCTTGAACTAGACAGCTTGTACTAGTTCTCAGGGGGGTCTTTGATTACACTGATGAATCAAAAGACATTGACTTAGTATATCAGATGCCATCATATGATGCCATCATATTAGGTTCTTAAGAAAAACATTAAAATGGTATAAAAATTTGGAGTACAGCTAATTTAGATATAGAAGTTATAAATGCATATTATGTATACCAGCAAGGGGGTACTTGTAAGATTTCCATATTAAAATTTAGAGAATTAATTGATCAACTGTTCAAGAATGTAAATAAATTTCTTGTAATTTAATGAAATAAATTTGCTGATTATTGTAATAATTTTAATTGATTGAATAGATTAATATTTGTATATGGACAGCAATTATTCAAATTCAAACAACTGACTAGATTTGGTCCATATATAGAATTTTTTAATTCTGTAATTTTTTGAGGGGGATCTTTTTGAGACAGGGTTTTCTGTGCAGTTCAGGCTGGCCTTGAGTTCACTTTGTAGCCCAGGATGGTCTCAAACTCACAACAATCCTCCTGCCTCAGCCTTCTGAGTGCTGGAATTACAGGTGTGCACCACTACACCTGGCCTAAGACACAAGATTCTAAGATGATCATTTTTCTCTCCCCCTCAACACTTTTAAATTTCTTTCCACCATCTTATTGCCTAGTTTCTGAACACAAAACAGATATAATCCTTGTCTGTGCTCCTCTGTTGGAAAGGTGATTCTTTTACTGTGGCCTTTTTCAAGATTTTATTTTAATCTTTGAAAAAAAAATTTTTTTTTATTTTTACTATTTTTGGCTTTTTTTTGTACCAGGAATCGAACTCATGACCTCAGGCTTGCCAGGCAAGCGCTTATGCCACTGAGCCATACCCTGGCCCTTTTTTTTTTTTTTTTTGAGACAGGGTCTTGCTATGCGATTCAGGCTGGCCTTGAACTCACTTCGTACCTGTAGTGGGTTAATGACTGGTGGTCAACTT
Source organism: Dinomys branickii (assembly GCA_004027595.1). Classification (NCBI taxonomy): domain Eukaryota; kingdom Metazoa; phylum Chordata; class Mammalia; order Rodentia; family Dinomyidae; genus Dinomys; species Dinomys branickii. The sequence continues at coordinate 1,589 of PVLD010028364.1, forward strand.
ATAACCCCCAGCTGAACTCAGTAAGCATGGTGCTGGGTGTGGGAAGCCCATCTAGAGACTGTTGCCAGCAGCATAAGAGGCAGAACTGGAGAAGAAGAAAGGCTTTTGGGAACTGAAGAATGCTGTTAGGAGCTGGTGGAAGCTGTAGGAGCTGTTGGTTGTTTTGGAGGAGCTCGTCATGCTGGCTTTCCTGATGATCTTGGCTGTTTTCATCCTCTGAGGAGCTCAGAATCTCATTGGTACTGAAAATAGCTTTGGTTCACTTTGGGAGAACTCTGGTCCTCACTTTGAGCATCGCTTCCTGGCTCCGGAGGGGAAGATGGTATACTGCGCGTGTCCTGAAGGAGCTTTTTTTGTTGGCTTTCCTAATGGGAACTTGGCCATCCTGATCATCAGAGGAGCTCGGGACCTCACTATTGCTGAGGATGGCTGTGGTACCTTTCAGGGGAGCTCTAGTTCTTACTTTGAGCATTGCTTTCTGGCTCCAACGCAGATCCCTCAGCCTGCTAGCACGGATCCTTCATCCTGCTGGCACAGACTTCCTAGATTCCACTACTGACCTTTGGGCCTTCACAGCACAGATCCATGAAACAGGCCTGCATGAGACATTGTCATGGGCTCTAGGCCTCCAGTTGGATTTGTAGGAGGCATTGTTATGAGCTTTAGGTATTCAGCTGGACTCATGGAGGTTATTTTCATGGGATCCAGGCCCTTAGCTGGATTCCTTGGTCTTAGTGTGTGGATAGATTTCTTGCATTCTCTTGTAGATCTTTCTTTGGGTGACTATTATAAATAACCTTATAAAATATGTGTCCTGTGTTATGTATTGTTCCTCTTGCAAAAATAAGCCCTAAACCAACACAGTAGCCCAGGCTGGCCTGGAACTTGCAAAGATCCTCCTATCTCAGCCTCCCAGGTGCTGGGATTAGAGGTGTGTGCTAGCACACCTGGCTATTTTTGGCGTTTTAAAAAATTTGATTAGTACATGTTTTCCCTTCAATCAGATTTTATTGGTACATTTTAGATATACATGATAACATTCATCACAGGGATTTTGTGCTTGTACATGATATATCTTGCTGCTGCTTTTTTCCCTAATCACCCTCACTCCCTTCAACCCCTCTTCCCCTCCTTATTTACAAAAGCTTCATTTTCATTTTTTTTCTTCTATTTTTTTTCTTGCCCCTTCCCTCCCCCCATTTACACATTTTCTTCCCATTTTCCAATATCTATTATACATTTTGGTCCTATTTACACTTTCAGTTTCTCACACCAGAGAATGCAGTATTTAAACATGTCTATCTGATTTGTTTCGCTTATAAGTATAATCTCAAGGTGTAACCATTTACCTAGATATGTCTCATGCCTGTTTTTCTTTATAGCAGAGTAGTGCTCCACTGTATTAAAAAAAAAAAATCATCTGCCGGGTGTGGTGGCGCACACCAGTTAATCCCAGCACTCGGGAGGCTGAGGCAGGAGGATCATTTTGAGTTTGAGACCAGCCTGGGCTACAAAGTGAACTCAAGGCCAGCCTGAACTGCATAGTGAGATCCTATTTCAAAAAGAAAAAAAAAGAAAGAGAAAAATAAATTAAAAACTACATCTTTATTCATTCACCAGTGAGAGGGACATTTGGGCTGTTTTTAAGATTTAGCTATTACAAACTGTGGTGCTGTAAACATGAAGTGTGTGTATATTTCTGTGGTATGATGCTTTTAATTCTTTCAAGAAAATACCAAGAGGAGGAATAGCTGGGTCGAATGGAACCTCTAGCTTTAGTTTTTTGAGAAATTTCCACACTGATTTCCGTAGTGGTTGCACCAGTCAACACTCCCACCAACAGTAGAGAAGGTTTCCTTTTTCCCTACAGCCCCTCCAGCATTTGTTTGTTGATAATAGCTGCTCTTTCTGGAGTGAGGTGAAATCTCAGCTTTGTTTTAATTGCCATCTCTCAAATGACCAGTGATACTGAACATTTTTTCATATATTTATTTGTTGTTTGTACTTCTTCATCTGAAAAGTGTCTATTTATTTATTTATTTTTATCTTTTTAAGACAGGGTCTTTCTATGCAGTGCAGGCTGGCCTTGAGCTCACTTTATAGCTGAGGCTGGTCTTGAACTCGCAACAATCCTCCTGTCTCAACCTCCCAAGTGCTGAGATTACAGGTGTGCATTACCACACCTGACTAGAAGTGTCTGTTTTTTTTCAATGCTCATTTTTGGATTGGATCTTTAAATTTTGGGGACCTGGGTTTTTATTTTTTTTTTGCAGAACTAGGTATTAAACTCAGGACCTCGCGCTTGCCAGGTAGGCGCTCTGCCACTGAGCTATATCCCCAGCCTTTTTTTCTTTTTTGAGTTCTTTGTATTTTATTAGTCCTTTGTCTGAGGTACAGCTGGCAAAAAAAAGTTTTTCCCACACTGTGGGTTGTCTCTTCATTCTGTTGGTGGTTTATTTTACTGTGAAAAAGCTTTTAAAAAAAGATGAGATCCCAGGTGTTGATTCCTTGTGTTATTTCCTGTGTGATCAGAGTTTTGTTTGTAAAGTCTTCGCCTACACCAGTTTCTTCAAGAGTTCTACCTATTGTAGCAGATTTAATATTTCTGTTTTAATATTTAGATCTTTGATCCATTTCAACTTAAGTTTAATGCATGGTAAAAGATATGGGTCTAATTTTAATCTTCAGCATGTGGAAAGGCAGTTTGTCCCACAACATTTATTAAAGAGGTTGTCTTTGTTCCAGTGAAGGTGATTGGCTCTTTTGTCAAAGATAAGGTGGTTGAGCATGTTTGGAGTTGTTTCTGCTTCTTCTGATCTATTCCACTGCATCTCTGGTGTGTGTTTTTGGCCAATATCATGCTGTTTTTTATCACAGTAGCTTTGTAGCATAATTTCAACTCAGGGATTGTGATACCCGCTGCCTTGCCTTTGTTGCCCAGAATAGCTCTTGTTATTCTTGGTCTCTTCTGGTTTCAAGTGAATTTTAACATTATTTTTTCAAATTCTGTGAGATACGCTGATGGAATTTTGATCAGGATTGCATTAAATCTGTATAAAATTTTTTGAAGTATGGCCATTTCCACTACATTGGTTCTTCTGACCCACAAACAAGTGATATCTTTCCTTTTTTTGATACCCTTTTCAGTCTCCTTTTTCACAATACTGTAGCTTTAAATGTCTAGTTATTTAATTTTTTTCAATGCTATTATACAGTCAAATGCTGTACCACTGAGCTATACCCCCTCGATGTTATTGTGAAAAGCATGGTTTCCTTTATTTCTCTCTCAGTGAGTTTACTATTTGTGTATAGGAAGGCTATTGATTTTTTGAGTATTGACTTTGTATCATGCTACACTTCTGAATTTGGTTACTAAATCTAGAAGTCTCTTGGAGTTTTGGCGATCTTCTATATAGACTATCATGTCATCTGCAAATAATGATAATTTTTAAAAATTATTATTGTATATACTTTTTGGTACTGGGAATCAAACTCCAGGACCTCGTGCTTGCCAGACAGGTGCTGTGCTGCTGAGCTGCATTCCCAGCAATATGATAGATAAACTTCTTCCTTTCCTATCCTTATTCCTTTTATTTCTTTCTCTCATCTAATTGCTCTGACAAATGTTTCTAGGACTATATTGAGTAAAAGTTGTGATACTGAATGTCTTTGTCTTGTTCGTGACAGTAAAGTGAAAGCTTTCAGTTTTTGTCCTTTTGGTATGATGTTGGATGTTGGTTTGAAATAGATGGCTTTTATCCAACTGAGATGAAGTCAATCTATTCCAATTTTCCTTTATCATGAATAGGTGCTGGACTTTGTCCAAAGCTGTTTCAGCCTCTGTTGAGATGATCATATGGTTTCTGTCCTTGGCTCTGTTAATATGATCAATTACATTTATTGATTTATGTATACTGACCCATCCCTGCATTCTTGGTATGAATCCTGTTTGGTCATGGTGTATAATCTTGATTTGCTCTATTCTGTTTGCTAATATCTTATGGTGGATTTTTGCATCTATGTTCATTAGTGAGATTGGCCTATACTCTTTTTTGGTTGGATCCTTCTTGGTTTTGATATCAGGGTGATGCTTGCTTCCAGGAATGAATTTGGGAGTATTGTTTCCCCTTCAGTTTCATTAAAGAGTTTGAGAAGTAGTGGTATTAGGTCTTCTCTAAACTTCTTGTAGAATTCAGCAGTGAATCCATCAGGGCCTGAGCTTTTCTTTTTTGGTTGGTTTTTAATGCTGTCTTCAATTTTATTGACTGATACTGGTTTATTTAGAATTTTTATATCTTCTTGACTCAGCTTCGGTAATTCATATGTATCTTAATAGCTATCCATTTCTTCTGTATTTTCCATCTTATTAGAATACAGATTCTTGAAGTAGGTGTTGGTAATCGCCTGGATTTCTGCAGGATCTATTGTGATTTAACCCTTTTCCTTCCTAATTGTGTGGATTTGAGTCTTTCCTTTTTTGATAAGGTTGGCTAAAGATTTGTCAGTTTTACTTAACCTTTCAAAGAACTAACTCTTCAATTCATTGACTCTGTATTATTTTCTTAGTTTCCATTGCACTAATTTTTGCTCAGATCTTTATCATATCCTCTCTTGTGCGAGCATTGGACTTTACTTGCCCTTCTTTTTCTAGAAGCTTGAGGTTCAACATTAAGTTGTTTATTTGAGCTTGCTTTGATTTTCTGATATGGGAGTTCACTGGTATAAATTTCCTACATAGGACTGCTTTTACTGCATCCAATAAGGTCTGATATGTTGTATTGGCTTTATCATTTAATTGTAGAAATTGTCTAATTTCTTCTTTCATTTTATCTGATCCATTGGTTGTTCAGAAGGATACTGTTTAATTTCCATGTGTTTATGAAGTTCTTGTGGTTTCTTTTGACATTGACTTCCCATTTCATTGCACTGTGGTCTGATAATATGTATGGGGTAATTTCAATTCCTCTGCACTTACTTAAGCATGTTCTATGAGCTAGTATGTGGTCTGTTTTGGAGAACAGCCCATGTGCAGCTAAGAACAATGTATATTCTGATGTTGTGGGGTGGACTACTGCAGATATCTGCTAAGTCCGTTTCTTCAAACATTTTATTTTTTTGTATCGGGACTCAAACTCAGGATCTTGTGCTTGTCAGACAGGTGCTATGCTGCTAAGCTAACTTCCCAGCTGGTTCTTCAAACATTTGAGCTGTGTATTTCTTTGTTGAATTTTTTTTTTTTTTTTTTTTTTTTTTTTTTTTTTTTTTTTTTTTTTTTTTTTTTGGTCTGGTTGATCCGTACTGAGATCTGCCATTACAGTTGTACTGGTTCTCATTTGATCTTTCTCGTCCATTAATATTTGTGTCATGTAATTGGGTACACTGGTATTTGGCACATACGTATGTTTGATCATGCCTTCCTCTTGGATTGTTTGCTTTATAAGGATGTAGTGACCTTCTTAATGTCTTGACTTGAAATCTACTTTGTTGGAGCTAGCATCAGGAAACTGCAGGGTCACCTTTGCCCTACATTAAACTTTTTATTGCCCTTGCTTCTTATTTACCAGGAGCAAACTATTGCAAGGAATGGAGAGTCCAGCATTTGTGGTGGGCAGCCCAAGTCTCTCTCTCAGGTCATTCTCGGGCCAGTCCTGACATCCCCGTCTTTTTGTTACTATATATATAGAAGGGGTGGGGTAGAGGGTGAAGCTTCTCAGGCTGCTTTAGGCATGACAAATGGTGGTATAGACAGTCTAACTGGGAGAGAAATCTGAACAGGGCTGTATCGATGAGAAGTGAGCACCAGCATCTGTCTGTTGGTAATGGCTTGCACGTGATCCTGTAAAAAGTGAGAGAAAGGTTTGAGAAGGCATGGCCCAGAAAGGAGAAGAGTTATTCTGATGAGAGTGACAGCCAGTGGGAAAGGCCATGAGGTCCAGCCCCAAACATTAGCCCGAGTCAGACAGGTGCTGTTGAATTTCTGAAGCCTTTTCTGTCTGTTTTTTGCCTGCATCTCATACTTTACCTGACTGATTAGAATAGAAACAACAATCTCCTCCAAGGAAGACACATAACCCTCCTTTCTCTGCAGTGAGGAGATCTAAACCTCTGCAATTTGGGAGGGTTACTGACCCCAAGGAGTCTTTCTGGTTTTGTAAGGTAAAAATAGAGTCAGCCTTCTGTCTGAGGCTATAGGAGAGATCTTGAGAGAGTGCGGTAGGAGGCCAGAGAGGTACTTAACCCTGAGATGCCTGTTTATATGATACCCAGACCAGTGAGATGGGGAATTAAATGTGACTCTACTTTCCTGGAGGGGAATTACCTGGGTTATAATAGCAACAGGCAGGCTGTGGTTCCCAAGGGCAATGCCTATTTTGGGGGATGAGGTATATCATTGTACAGATGACAGTCCAATTAGTGGGGAGGCACGTGTAGGTAGAGGTCCCACAGAAGAAAAAAATGACTGGGTAAACAGAATTGGTTATGAATGTTAAGAAAGTGTGAGGTCATTCTCAGGCTAGTCCTGACATATAGCAGAGACCGCCAGGCTTGTGTAAAAACAACACGGCATGGAACTTATTGTGCTGAGTTGCAGGCAGGCAGAGAGCAATAAGGCTGTCTATGGGGGAACAAAAAGAAGTGTGTTCTTTTTACAGGGATGGAAACAAGGTAGGGGACATTAGATGGGAAGATTTTAATAAACATCTGTGGCCAAAGCTCTCTGTTTTGCACTTCAGTGGGCAAAGTCCTTGAAGCAGCCAATGTAAGTTTTCAGGTAGCTCCAGAGGTCTCCAGATGTCCTGGGACCTGCAAGATTCTTTGTCCTATCTTATGTCCTTCACAGCATCCTTTGGTGCTGAGCTTAGTTCCCTGTGGGGGGTAGTGCTTGTGCTGGCAAGCAGGTTGGGGGCTGGGGGAGTCAGGTCTGATTCAAGCCTTACAAGTGAAGGATGAATTTGGAGCTGAGCTGCATTAAATTGATAATTAGCACAACATTTATGTTTTCAGCTGGGTGTGGTGGTGCACGCCTGTAATCCCAGCACTCGAGAGGCTGAGGCAGAAGGATCGCTTGTAATTCCAGGCCAGCCTGGGATACATAGTGAGTTCAAGGCCAGCCTCAACTATATAGTGAGGCCTTGTCTCAAAACAAACATAAAAAGAAAAAAAAAACCCTGAAAGTATGTTGTTTTCAGTTTTTCACTGTTATATCCTTCCTCATATCTTTTTTGTATGTCGATGCAATGACTTTTTCTGGATTTATATATAGGGATGTAGCTGCTGAGTTTTGGAATAAAATCATTCTGGGCATGATGGTGGCATACATCTGCGATCCCAGATATTTGGTGGGCTGAGGCAGGAAGATTGCACGTTCAAGCCAAGCCTAGACAACGTAGATCCTGGTTCAAAAATAAAAATTAAAAAGGGCTAGGAATGGATCTCAATACAGTAGGTTCAATCCCCAGTAACAGGAAAAAAAATTTTAAAAAATCAGAGGGACGTGCTATTGCAATGATGTTACCCGTTTTAAGGTGGTATATAGGTAGAGCGGGTGTGCCTTCCTTACACCTTCAGCCCTTAGGGATAGGGTAAAGCTCAGTGGTACAAGTACCTGCCTAGGAAGTGCAAGGTCCTAAAAGATTCCCAGTACAAAAAATCAAAAAACCTTAGCCCCTGTCATTCTGGAGGAAGGATGCACAATGCCAGTTGTCAAGTAGGAAGGTCCAGCTGCCAGTCCTGGGTGAGGGACCCCACTGTTTGAAGGAAAGCTAACAATATAACAGCGCTAACCATCAACAGGAGCCCCAGACGTCAGCCCACTATACCTTTTCTGGGGTTTGAAGCCTGGAAGGAGCAATTAACATATAAGGTGCTGTTTGAAACAACACTTTGCTCCTGGAAAGACAGAGGAGAGACAAAGCAAGAACAGTGTCTGTAGTGATCATCAGTTTCCCGTGGCCCTTTGGGTCCCTCATATCCCACGCAGGTTGGTAAACTGTATACACCCTTGTTGTGCTACAAGGAGAGATCTCATTACCCTCCCTGTGGGCAGAGATGCTGGAGGTGCATTCTCTCTCTCTCTCTCTCTCTCTCTCTCTCTCTCTCTCTCTCTCTCTCTCTCTCTGACTCACACTCACACACACCTCACACATATACTCACACACACTCTTAAGCTATACAAGAAACGTACCTGCGTGCCCAGAACAGGGGAAATATTTCTCCTAATAAAGAAGAATATGAGGCCAAGTGATAGCTTATCACCTTGCTTCCATGTAAGGGAATGCTCCAGACCCAGAGCACTGATTGTGTAGTCCATGATGTGGCAGGTCATGTGATGGCTGTTTCCTCAGCACCTAGTAATGCATGCCTCTTAGCTCCCTAACACTTGGAGCCCCTCACTTGTATTTGCCTTGAATCTAGTTGGGCTACATCATCTCTTCCTGTTATGTCAGTCATACGGGAACCCCCAGGCTCCCATATCCCCCAATCTGCTGCACTCTTAATTTATGTAAACCTCTAGACAGTCCCTGTTCTGTCCCTGTATCTTATACCTGTATGTCTCTTAAATTCCTTCCAATGTGCCTTTTATGCATTCATAGCCCTTTATCAGCAAATTCTCCCATATCCTCAATATTTCCTCCTTCTTTTCTAGTGGAATCTTATGAGGAGAATAGAGGGGAAACATTGGTAATCAGCTCTAGTGTTCTTTTTTCTCCCGCTCATCATACCACTGGGTCTAGTAAGAGTAGGTGTTCTCTTTGTGTTTTCATTCTTCTCCCTCTTTTCCCTATTTCCCTAATCTTTGAGTCTTAAGCCATTAATTCATATCACCTAGTACCCATCATTGCAGCCTTTGTAAAATTTTAGCTCTTGACTCACTGTATTCTATTCTATTCCTGTGTTACTCTCAATAGTTTCAGTACATTCATAACTAATTTTTACACTTCTTAGGCCCTTCAAGTTCTTTGAATTCCTGTCTTCCAGTGAATTTCTTCATCACTGTATTTCAGACACTTATGCCATAGCCTATTCTTTACATCTTTTCTCTATGATTTTAACTTACTCTTCCTGCTCTCTGGGGCACCACCTTAATCTTTCTAACCTGTGTCAACTAGAAAGTAAACTCCCAAAAAACAATTGTTTTATCCTAGAGCCTCAAGTCCTAGGGATCCTTAGATGTATTGAAATTTCTTACATACATCTGTTTTTCTTGATTTCAAGGAGAAAATAAGGGCAAAAGATATAAATGTTGGACAGTCAGCATATAAAGAGATTTTAAAGCTGTGGGTCTGAATGACCCAAGGGAAATGAACATAAACAGAAAAAATTAAAGGTATAAGGACTGAGCCCTGGGACATTCCAGTTCTTAAAGAACAGGGAAATGGGGACAGTGGAATGGTGTCCTGGAGTCCACATTATAGAAGAGCATTTCAAGGACTAGAACATGCTTGCCTGGACCAAATGCTATAGGAAGGTGCAGTGAAATGAAGTCTGAGACCTGCCAGTTGGGTATAGCTATGTGAAGACTACATAGAAACCATAGTAGTTGTGCTCTAAAGAACAGGAATGAGGGTTAGGGAGGTAACCCATTCTGTGAGTGGCCCTGGGTTCAATCTCCAGCACCAAAGACAGGAGAGAAGAGAAAAATAGGAATAGGAATGAAATACAGAGATGAATGGAGGGATCAAGGGAATTTAAGTATTTGGAAAAGAATTGATGTATGCTAATAGAAGTAATTAAAGAGAAAGAAATTTTGATAATGAAGAGAAGTCGGGAATGGTTGGCACAGGACCCTTGTGTGGTTGATAAGGAATGGGATCTAGTAAGCAAGCAGAAGGTTGGCTCTACCCGGGAGCTTAGATAGTTCTTATATGGTAATAGGGGAGAAGAAGGGAAAAGTGGCACAGGTGATAGTTAGGTTGGTAATAGAAACTTACTTAAGTTATTTTCTGGTTATTTCTTTTTTCTTACTGAAATGGATAGTGAAATGGTTAACTGAGAGCAGCGCTAGGAGAGAGGATAAAGTATAAGATAGTCTCTTGAGCAGATGGAAGAAAAAAATACACTAAGAAATGTAGTGTGATTTCCAGCAATATGAAGAGCCAAAGTTACTAATCATAAGCATAGCCAGGCAGGGTGGTGCATGCCTCTGATCCCAGCACTCAGGAGGCTCAGGTAGAAGGGTCCCTGTGAGTTCAAGGATACCCTGGACTGCACACTGCAACCCTGTCTCAAAAAGACACACACACAAAAAAGTAATAAGTGTAAAGTGAGACTATTGGACCTTTTGTGTGGCATTCTCTAGAAACTTATCTAGAAGCTAACATATTGAAGAAAATATATATGAGAACATTGAAATCACTCCTGACAGAAATCATGATAAAGAAGATAGCAGTAATGCAGAAATAAAACCAAAGGTGGTATGTTGGTGACTTTTGCAAGGAGAGGTAATGACTGATAGATACAGTGAGGTGATTTCACACATGGGTGTTTTTATAGAGAAAGAAAGGACAATGACTGGATGAGGAAATGAAGAACAGCAACATTTCCTCCAGGTCCAGTGTCACAGTGCTATGTGAGAACAAGCAGTCATCACTTGGGAGAGCTCCAGAAGAAGCTTAGGTCACAGGGAACAGTCAAGGTTCAATCCGAATGAAACCATAGGGGCTATATTAAATGCATGTCTAAGGTACCTGGGAGTACAGTGGTAAAACAACAGTAAAAAAAGATGCTCCCCAGGCTGGTCATTTACATAAGATTTTTTTTTTCAGAGTTAGCTCATTAAAGTAAGATGGGAAGATTGTTCGTTCTAAGCAGAGGAAATGAGATCTGTGAGAATGAAGTAGAATGGTATGTATAGAGAATTGAAAGTACAGACCATTATAATCTGTGTTTGGCCTAGTACAGTAAAGTACTAACTGAACATGGGTGGGTAGGATAGGCCAAAAGTTGTGAAAAGCTAAAGGCATTTAAAATATTTTTTTAAGGGCTGGGGATGTATCTCAGTGTGAAGGCTCCAAAGGGAATGAAAGTTTAACTAAAGGAGGGCAGTGCTCAGTTGGAAAATCATATAGAGGCCATTACCATTGTTGCAATGTATAGGAGTGTTAGAAGTGGAAAACGTATGACAAAAATGGAGGTTGAACCAGCAGGGTGTAGAATTGATTGTCTATAGATTTCTTCTTTGGTGATTAATGAGCAGTGAAATAAAGAATACTGATATGAGGAACGACTTAAGGGGAAAAAAGAAGAACTCAGAAACAGATTCACATGGACACTTGATTTATGACAAAGGTGACACTGTAGAGCAATGGGCAAAAAGAATCTTGTCGTTAAGTGCTACTGGGATAATTGGACGTCTGTATGGAGAAACTGAAAAACTTGGCTGTTCACAAAAATCAATTTAGGTAATTGATTTTTTACTTATTACTTTTTTAGGTATAAATTTAAACGCAAGAGGTAAAATAGTAAAACTTTTCGAAAGTGCATAGGAGAGAGCCAGGTGTGGTGGTGCATAACTGTAAAGCCCAAGCACTCAGGAGGCTGAGGCAAGAGGATCGCTGTGAATTAAGCCAAAAAGAAAGTATACAGGAGAATATATTCATGTCCTCACATAGGAAAGAGAATAAAGGATAAGATCAATAACTTGACTGCATTAAAATTAAGAACTTCTAGTAAAAAAAAATAAAAGAACTTCTAGTCATCAAAAGATAGCAAGGAAAGAATGAAAAGGCCAGCTACAGAGTGGTGGCACATAAAACTGACAGAGAGCTTTGATTCAGAACATTTGGAGAACACCTGTAAATTAATAATATAATAAGGGGGTGTAAAGAAAAAACTGGCCAGAGACTTGAACAGTAAATATTGACTGCTTAAGGGAATGATAGGAATTATATCTCACTTTTAAATATTGTATTTTAAAAAACTAAATTCAAGTGTTTAGAGCTTTATACTTAGTAAAGGTATAAGGAAATATCTGTCATAAAAATCAAAATAATATTTATATTTACTTTAAGTGGGGAAGGGAGGGACTTTTGATTGGAAAGGATATAGAGAGGGCTTTGGAAGGTGGCACTGTTATCATGGATGGTGTTTGCACAGGTGTTTGCTATATAATTTTTTTTATAACCTGTTAAACTATATGAAGGAAGCAGTTGGTTCAAGGTCAACTGGCTACTCCCAGTTCTGTGTATGTGTGTTGTTTCATTATAACTTTTTTCTCTGGGATGTATGATATTTTTGTTTGTTTTGTTTTTTGAGACAAATTCTCACTACATAGCCCAGGCTGGCTTCAAACTCATGGTGGTCCACCTGCTTCTGCACCACCATACCTGGCTTTTGTTTTTAAATTAATTTTATTGGAACATGTTAGGTATACATAATGATGACATTCATCATGGGTAATTTGTACCTGTATATAATATATCCTGATTCTTTTTGTCCCATCCCATCCCCTCCCCTCCAGATATACCCAGAAGCATGCTTTAGTAATTTAGATCTCAAATCAATCAGGTTGGGAGTCAAGGTTAACCATCACAGATAGGGATTTAATTTAGTTCTAGAGTACTTGCATATCAGGTGCAAGGCCTTATACAAAAAAAAAAAAAAAAAGATATACCCTCTGTCATTCATGCCCTTCTGCACATTATAGCCTATTGCTATATTTAGTTTTTATACTTGTGATATGCATAGAGATCTTTGAAATGTGTTGAAGAAGATAAAAATTAACTGGTTGTCTTGTGGCAAATTACTAAAAAGAATGCCCATACTCATTGATGTACTATAGTTTTCTTTTACAAAATATCAAGGATTCCAAATTTTCTGACTTTTTCTCTGCTAACAAGTGGTTTTTCAATAGTATGCTGTTTAGGAGATGTTGGGTATAGGGATACGGCAAATACTTTTAAAATCTTTTTAGGGTGAATTGTGACTTTTTTTTGCGTCCTAACTTTTATGTTATTGCTTCAAACTCTTGATTCCCATATTTATAAATTGTGTACCACCTTAATACTAATTTTGTTTTAACATTTATTAGTTTTTAAAGAGATTGAAATAAGAAAAAAACCTTACATCTATTCCCATGTGTATCAGTGAGGGTTTACTACAGAAACAGATGTAACAAGATATACAAATGTACAAGAAAGTACAAGTTTGGCTTACAGTGGTCAGCCACAGAGTTGGATGAGGAAGTGTGCAGAAGGTGTCTGCATGCTGGAGATTGAGGAGTCCAGTCCAAGGTCTGGAGCTCACTGCAGTGTTCCATGTAAGTCCGTATCAGGAGGCTGATGGGTCTGGACAGAATGCTGAACAATCTATGACGAAGGCCGAAGCATCTACACGAGCAGGCTGAACAGTCCCAGGCGGAAGCCAAACAGCCTGCACCAGAAGCCAGGAGACGACCAAGCTGAAGGTGAAGACTGGAGCTCCTCTAAGAACCAGCCATCAGTCTTTCCTCATTTCCCTCTTATTGTATGCAGCCTACCCGCCTTGGGGGTGGGTGGTCCTCTATGCCCACAGCATCTCCAAGCCTTCCTTTGGCACAGGCTCAGGATGAATACACAGTAAGGACCCTGGCTCCCTGCTGAGTCACATAGTTAACCTTCTAAACTTCTCAAGTTGGCACAATGAAGACGCTGGATAAGGGCATGTCCTTTCCCCCCAGGATGTAGAACTGCTGAGTCACTTAGTTAAGCTTCCAGACTCTTCAAGTTGATACAATGTGTCCATCATAACACCATGTAATTTTTCTCCAGTGGTTTGCTTTTGTGTGCATGTATCTAGATCCATATTTCCATCTCATCATTTTCCTTCTGTCTAAAGGAAAATAGTTAAACTTTTTGTTTGTTTGTGTTTTGGTACCAGGAATTGAACTTGGAACCTTACACTTGCCAGGTAGGCACTTGTGCCACTGAGCTGTATTCCTGGCCCCTCTTTTTCTTTTTAAATAGGGTCTGTCTTGACCTGGTTATGTAGTTCAGGCTGGCTTTAAACTCAGACCTCCTCCTGTAACCAGGTCCCTCTAGTTCTTGGGTCCTTTGCGGGGGGCATCAAAAATGGAAGCTGACACAATAGCAAACAGCAAGCAGTGGAGAATGGCCAATTGCATGTTTATTAGAAAGAATAAAAGGAAAGGCTCCCATCTGTTGGGGAGGGTTTCCATAAGGTAGACACAATTGATGTGTAAGTCCATTGGTTTTGGGTTTTTGTTTGTTTGTTTCTCATCAGTAAGAAATTTACTCTTTTTTTATACTGGGAATCAAACTTGGAACCTTGTGCTTGCCAGGTAGGCACTGTGCTGCTGAGCTATATCCCCAACCCTATAAATTTACTTGTTTTTAAAAAATCCAGATGCTATCCTAATCAAGAAGAATTTAACAGGTTTATTTAAAATTGTTACAAAATTGAACTGCTGAAACTTATTCACTGAAACATTTTGACTTACATTAGTACTTTAGATCCCCACATTTTATTTTTTTATTTTTTTAAAGACCAAAGAATGGAGACATATAAACCAGAATAACACAAAAAGAATACAGGAAATACAAAATTATAGAGAAGATAGTAGGGAATTAGCACTGGACCGCTGTATTACATAATGTTATCTTCACATTTGTGAACACAAAAGCAGTAAAGGAAATACCAAATTATAGAGAAGATAGTAGGGGATTAACACTGGATGCTATATTACATAGTATTATCTTTGCATTTGTTACTCAGTTATACAGATGATGGCTCATTTGATTAATCAGTTTTTTCCACCCTTATCTGTTGTTCTCCCACCCAATCAGTCGTCTTCCCTCTGATAATAACTGTACTTTTTGGTTATTTACTCCCTCGGGATCTCACATTGGGAAGAGACTTGGCTGCTTCAAGTTATGCTGTAACAAACATGGATGTACACAAATTGCTATGGGAGGAGGTGGAAAAGAACCCATCCTCAAAGATGGTAGATAGGCCGGGAACCATGTTCACTGTGGTTAAACCCCCATTGATAAGCCCTCAAGGCCATCGGGGGTCCGGTCAAGTAGGAGGAGTTACCCAGTGAACCGCCAGGCTCCGCCTCAATACAGCATGTCCAGAGGCCTGGTCCAGTCCTCAGGGTCGCCCCAGCAAACTGCCGGGCTCTGCCCTGGTGAGCCGCTCCCAGGGGCCTGGTTGAGTCCACGGGGTAGATCCCCACATTAACATTAAAAAAATCACACACAAATGAAAATGAAAAAACTGCTGATACCTGATATCTGTCCCCTGTTTTCCTGTCACAGTCATGTACTTAGGTGATATAGAGGAAAGAAACTCCCAACCTGCTAGATGTCTGGTACGAGTTTTTGTTCTCTAAAATCAAAGAATGAATTTTAGGAACAACGGAGATTAAGAGTAGAATATATTTATTGGAAAGGAAGCTTCTCTCTAACAGACAGAATGGGGCCCACGTGGGTTACCAAGAACCCTGCCTTTTCTAGGGATTTTATGGAGCAAACCCATGACATGAGACAGGTCCAAGGAAGACAAAATGGGAAATTGCAGGGTGGGCATGAGGTGGGACAAAACTATGGTCAACCAATGAAATTACGAGTATAATTGCTCAAGTAAAATTGATTAATTTGGGATCAAATGGGAAAGCAAGTCATGTAGCCAGTGGGCATGAATACAGAAGAGGGGCTTTTCCTCTAGGGGGTTGCGTTAGAGGCTCTTTCTGGCTTTCTCAAGGTGATCCATACCAGTCTCCAATATTTATCCTTAGGAAACATATGGGTTCATTTATTTTATCTTTTATCTTGAGGTCTAGCCCACAGCAGAGGTGTCTGTCTCTGCCACAGTTGTAAGGTATCTTGTCTTCTGCACTGGCTCCTTTGAGGGTCTAGCTCTCTCCAACTGCCTATAATGTTTCTAACTTAGTTGCCTGTAACACTGGTACCTTTTTACCCCATGGTAAAACATATCTAACATTCAAAACTACCAGTAACAGGAAGAAAATAATTTTTTTGAGGATGAAATGTTTCCCACTATAATGGACTTTTAAGCACATTCTACATGTATGCAGCATGCTAGTTGGCTATATTTTGGCATAGCTTTTACACGTTTGGTACGGATGGCACCAACAGGCCAACCAGAGAGGCCTCACTTGCCTCTTGCAAAGCACTGATAGCTATGCTTTGGAAGCACAGATCTGTTTTGAAGTCCTGAGCAAATTCCCATACCAGATGATGGAAAGGGAGTTTGCGAATCAGAAGTTCAGTGTATTTCTGATAATAGTAATTTCACACCATGCCACTGTCCCAGGTCCGATGAGGTTTTTTCACCCCTCTAGTAGAGGGTGCACTCTTACAAGTGGCTTTTGTAGTGAGTTGTTTCCAGGGTGCTTTACCATTGGTAGATTTGCAGGCAGTCTGCTTTCTACAAGCCATGGTATAGGCACCTCCTTACCCTCCTCTCCCTTGGTAAGAAAGAGGAGGCACTGGTGTTAGAGACCTCCATTGGCTTTTTATAGAGTTTTTGTTACCAATATGTGAGGGGAAAGCAGAGATGCTCCTGGTTATAGGTAGACCTTTGATGTCCCAAAGCAAGTGGGTTTGTTTGCATTTCACTTTTTCCAAGGTCTCTCTCATTTGTGTAGGAACCTGTTCTCTGTCCTTTGCAATCCATTAGGGCCTGATAGTTTGCTTAAAGTAATTTTTGGGGCCCTTTGTTGTATTAACTCACCTAAGACTTTCTAGGCCCTATGCCCTGTCTGCCTGCTTCCCTTATCTCGATGCCTCACCCCCTCCTGAGTACTGTGCCACCCAGCCTGCCTCCTTTTAAACATTTCTTGCTGTGTGGATTGATCCTAAGGATTTCATGTAACTTTTTCTTTAGTAAAGATTTTTTACCTTTCTTTTTTAAAATTATATTTGCTGTTACAAAAATGACTTCTAACACTAACTACCCAAGAGTAGGCCACATTTTACAAGTTAAGGGCAGTTTTCCGTCATTAAAAACTTACCCACAAAGAAAAGCCCAGGCCCTGATGGATTCACAGCAGAATTCTATAAAACATTTAGAGAAGATCTAATGCCAACGCTCCTCAAACTCTTCAATGAAATCAAAAAGGAAGCAACTCTCCCCAACACATTTCTGGAGGCAAGTATTATACTGGTACCAAAACCAGAGAGAGACCCAACCAAGAAAGAGAGCTACAGGCCAATCTCGCTAATGAACATAGGTGCAAAGATACTCAACAAAATACTGGCAAATAGATTACAGCGAATCATAAGGAAAATTACACACCACGACCAGGTAGGATTCATTCGAGGAATGCAGGGATGGTTCAATATTCGCAAATCAATTAATGTAATACACTATATTAATACAGTCAAAGACAAAAACCACATGATCATCTCAATAGAGGCAGAGAACGCTTTCGATAAAGTCCAACATACATTTATGTTAAAAACCTTAGAAAAAATAGGAATAGACGGCCTCTACCTCAATCTGATCAAAGCCATCTACAACAAACCAACAGCCAACATCATACTAAATGGGCATAAACTGAAAACCTTCACTTTAAAGTCAGGAGCAAGACAAGGATGTCCATTGTCACCACTCCTATTCAACATAGTTCTGGAAGCACTAGCCAGAGCAATCAGACAAGAGAGAGAAATAAAAGGAATAAGGATAGGAAAGGAAGAAGTCAAACTATCACTATTTGCAGACGACATGATACTATACATGGAGAGCCCCAAAAACTCCACAAGAAAACTCCTGGAATTAATTGACAAATTCAGCAGCGTAGCCGGATACAAAGTCAACACCCAAAAATCAATAGCATTCCTGTACACGAACAACAAACAGACTGAGAGAGAAATTGAGGAAACCATACCTTTTACAATAGCAACCAAGAAATTGAAATACTTAGGAATCAATCTAACAAAGAA
>PVLD010028365.1:0-19455 GCA_004027595.1 Dinomys branickii
CCCCCCTCACAAAACCCGTTGGGGCGCCTAAGTAGGTCTTCCCACCCGGGAGATCCCGCAGTCCTTAAAGCTGCTTTGATGTCTCTCGCTGGGCTGAGCTTCTTCCCGATTCAGGAAAAACTGGTTAGAGCGTGCACTTAACTCACCCTGTGATCGTGCAGACAGGAGTGCCGTTCAGATGTTTTTCCCTGGATGGAGAATTTCCCCGACTCAGAAATCCCGCCAGGTGGTTGCTGTTGCTCCAGTTCATGCAGCGCTGGCTGCGGGGGTGTGGTTCTGAGCAGGATCCCGGAGTGCTGCCCGGTTTGGCGCAGTTTGTCCCAGTAGCGCGTTCTCTGTCGGGTTCAAGAGCTGAAGCCGTTCTTCCCTCCGCACTCGCTCTCTTGGCTGGTCGTCTTCTTCCCGGAAGTCCTCATTTCTGTCTTCATATTGCTATATTTCATTGTTTGGGTGGTAATCCTCTGGGAGGTTCTCTCTCTGCTGCCTACCCAGTCGCCATCTTCCCAGAAGTCAGGGCAAGAGATTTTCAAGGTACTTTAAAAATTTTTTTTATTTTAAAGACAAAAGAATGGTGTCATATAAACCAGAATAACACAAAAACAATACAGGAAGTACAAAATTATAGAGAAGATAGTAGGGAATTAGCACTGGATGCTGTATTACATAAAGTTATCTTCACATTTGGTAACACAAAAACAATAAAAAAATTCCAAACTATAGAGAAGATAGTAGGGAATTAACACTAGATGCTGTATTACATGATATTATCTTCACATTTGTTACTCAGTTATACAGAGACGGCTTGTTTGATTAATCAGCTTTCTCCACCCTCGTCTCCACTGTTGTACCACACAATCAGTCCTCTTCCCTCTGATAATAACTGTACATTTAGGTTTATTTACTCCCTCGGGCTCTCACATTGGGAAGAGACATGGCTGCTTCAAATTATGCTGAAACAAACGTGGGTGTACACAAATTGCTATGGCAGGAGGTGCAAAAGCACCCATCCTCAAAGATGGTAGACAGGCAGAGAACCAGGTTCATTATGGTCAAGTCCCCACTGACAAGCCCTCAAGACAATCAGGGGTCCAGTCAGGTCTAGTAGGCGGGGTTACCCAGCGAACCGTGAGGCTCCACCTCAATATAGCATGTGCGAGGCCCAGTTGAGTCCTCAGGGTCGCTCTGGCAGACTGCCATGCTCCACCCCATTGAGGAACTTCCAGGGGCCCAGTCGAGTCCATAGGGTTGCACCTATGAACCACCAGGCTCTGCTCCATCTAGGTGCTCCCAGGGGCCTGGTCAAGTCCACAGAGTCACCCCTGCAGACCACCAGGCTCTGCATTGTTACCTGCTGCCAGGGGCCCAGTTGAGTCCACAGGTTCACTCCTGTGGACCACTGGGCTCTGCCCAGTCAAGGCACTCCCAAGGGCCCAGTCAAGTCCATGGGGTTGCCCCTGCAGACTTCCAGACTCCACCCTGTTACCACACTGCCAGGGGCACAGTTAAATCCACAGGGTTGCCCCAGCAGACCGCTGGGCTCTGCCCTGTTGCCACACCGCTGGAGGCCCAGTCCAGGTCTTCAGTGTTCTCATGTAGCCTGGAGGGAGCCCCTCCCTCCTCAGGCTGCTGAACTCCCTGTTTAGGCCCCCAGGGTCCCCTTATAGGCCACTAGTGTCTCCCTGCAGGCCTCCTATGACTCTTTGGAGGATATCCACACCTGCACCCTAGTTCCAGGTCTTGACTTCCTTCCACCTCTTGATCTCTAGTGTTGCTGTTCCCCACCCCTTGCAGCTGGGCATTGGGTGCACTTACAATGCTGGGCACAAAGTGGTGTGAAGTCTCCCCCACCCATGCTCACTGTGGTAGTCCAGGGTGTGTACTAAGTTTAGTTATTAGTTCTAGGAAAGAATTGGAGGAATTTCTTGGGTCTACTGTGTAGAGTATGTTGTCTCTTGGACTCCAGGACTGCTGCTTTTCATGTAATTTGTCACTATGGGTTCATACAAGGTTCATATATGCCAGAAGTATGAAATCCATCTTGGTGCTCATATTAGTAATTTAGGGTGAGTCCTGAAGCCCACTCAGCTCATTGCTATCAGAAACACATGTTGAGTACTTGGGTCACCGAGACTCAAGGTCCTCAGAGAGGGAGTTCAGGGTGGGAGCTGAAGCCCAGTAACTCAGCTCATGCTTCCTGCTTGGTGCTGGAGTGAGAAGGGCATGGGGCCTTGTGATCCACCTCCATCTGCAGCTCTCTCTTACTGTTGTGCTCCAGGTCCCGTTTGTTCTTTGGCTGGATCCCTGGGAATTGCTGTGGCCCTGGGGTCACTGTTGCCTCTCTTCTGGCAGTTGCTCACACAGTGGAGAGGTAGGAGGCCACAGCCTCGGGGCAGGCATAGAGCTGGGTGTGGTGGGCTGTGTTCTGGTTGCTTTGACTCTGCCTTGCCTCAGGGCACTGATTAGAAAGGTTTCTGCAGGGTGGGGCTTCTGTTTTAGTGGCTGTTGTAACTTCTCATCCTCACACTGTGTCTGACAACACCTCCCGACCACCACTGCCTCTTTTCTGGGCTGCACTTTCTCCTCTCTGGTCCTGGACCAGCTCTTGGAACTCTGCTCTCCCCTGGCCAAGTTAGGAGGCTCCCATGAGCACAGTCCTCCGAAGCTGAAGCTGTGAGTGCAGGAATGAGGGAGTGGGCTGAGGGTGTGTTTGGAGAGGGACTCCCTCCCTCTCTGCGTCCTCTTTCTCCAGCTGCACCATGGTGGCCCCCTGAGCCTTTCCTCCAGGAGAGGTCTTGTTTGCTCTTTCTGAGGGCTTTAATTCTTATTTCAGATCATTCCTGGGTCCAGGAGACCCTTTTCTCTCCTTCTTGTCTTTCTCATGTTGCTATATTCCAGTGTCTGGGTGGCGATCCTCTGGGAGAATCTTTCTCTGCTGCTTACCATCTTCCAGGAAATCTCAAGGTGCTTTTGATGGGAGAACAGGGCCTGCTACAGACTGTACACAGAGTTATTAGAGAAAGAGGAGGATCATAGAAATCTGAAACTCTTGGCTGATGTGACCGCCAATTAGTGGTGCCATGTTCTTAGCTGGAAGCTGCTGAAGGAGCATCTGGGAGCTGGGATGCAGAGTTTGGTTCAGATAAGAGCTTGGTAGATGCTCAGTATATATTTTCACAAATTGAACAATTTTGCTCAGTACTTAATTTCTATCCATTTTTTCCAAGTTCTGTGCCTTGATACTTTTCTTGCTCTTTCCCTGGAATTACTTTGCTTAATCTATACTCACTAGAATGACTTCTAACTCAGAAAGAGCTTTACTTAATAATCCAGGCAGAATTAGACTTCTTCCTCTAAGTCCTTGTAGTAATGTAGTGATGTATATGAATGGCTAACCATAATCATACTCATCACTAGATATACAGAGGTGTATAATCCCTACCCTCAAAGATCATATCACCTAATAGAGGTAGAGAAACACACTCAGAAACTATTTACTACAATGTGATGAGTGTCTGATGTATGCAAGTTGCTACAGATAGATGAAAAATGGTAATCAGGCAAAGGCATTAATATTTATTGAATATGTGTTTGTCATTATAAATGCAGGTTGAATTAACTGTGTTATTTCATTTCATAATTTCAACAGCCCTGTGAACCTAGCATGAAGGTGTTTATATCTATCCAAAGTTGCAGAGCTTGCATGTGACAGAACGACAAATTGACACTAACTTCTAAGTCATTCCTTTGTCATACAGAATTCAGAGAGGGCTTCATACAAGGGATAAACTTGAGCAAAACCCAGAAGTCTGAAGGTCATTCCCAGAAAAGGGGACTGTGAATGTACAGACAATGAAGAAGAAAAGACTCAGAGTTCAGTGTCCTCAGAGGATAATGGGGAAGATGAGGCTGTGCAGATAACAGCTAAGGAACCTGGATTTTATCCCAGTCAATGAGTAGCAAATGAAGAGCTCTGCACATAGAAGTGAGAGTCAGATTTACAATACAGAAAAATTACTCCAGTATAGCACCTACTGATGACTTCTATCAAAGCATTTATTGCAGTGTATAATTATTTCCTAATTTATGAATATCTCCCTTTCTGAAATGCAGAGTTTAACAGAACTCTATTCCGTTCCCTGTCCTGTATGTGTGTGCGTGTGTGTGCAGTACTGATTTTAATTTAGTCTTATTTTACTCTTTAATGCCAAGTACAGTGTCTGGCACACAGGAGCAATGTACGGTTACAACTGAAAGAGTAAAAAATGATGAAGGGAGAAAGGAAGGCTTAAGACTAAAATTTAGGATCTTTTAACTCCAAGCTCTACTAAATGTAGTTTCTAGGCCAGCTTCTATGTATAGTTCCCATTATTTTTAACAACGAACTTTAAATGATCTGCATATGCAGTGACGTTTGAATCATTTTGTGGAGAAAAAATATTGCTACCTGTAAAGGGATATACCAGCCCACTGCTTATTTGGCAGAAAAAAACGCCACATAGTAATGAAAATCCATCATGGAAATACTTTTATACCATAGAGGGTCTTAAATATATTACATGTTATCTGTTTCCTATTACTTTAATTCTTTTATTTAAAAACCATAAATAAAGATAGATTGTTCCCCTAGTTTTTAATGTAGAAAATAAAACCAGAAGGTGTTTTTTGGCATAAAGCACCAACATACCAAAAATTAAGTTAGGGTTACTGCTTTGCAAATAATAGGGAAAGCTAAATGACAAAGGCTAAGGCAGGACAACCACCAGGACAGCTCTGGGGCCTCCCTAAGGTCATCATGGACAGAAATGTGGGTACAGCCATGTGAACGATTCATCTCCTATGGGAGAGTGGGTGGGACACAGTGCTTGACTCTCCCAACTCAGAGAAATAAAAGTTGGGATGAGAAATTAAAAGGGACAACACTGATTCGGTATTTCCCGAAGACGAGATCTCTTTCCAAGAAGTATATTATCTCCTTTCCCTTTCCAACAAGCCTAGGAAAGAGGCATTGTTCTTATCCCTCTTTTACAGATAAGGAAATTAAGTAAATTATCCAGGAAACAGAAAAGGGAATTGAACCCAGGTCATTCAGCTGCAAAGTCCTAAGTTTAACAGCCCCGCTACATGTCTGTGGTGTGTTTAAAGCAAGGAGGCACCTAAATTGCAGGTCAAAAAGAGAAAGTGATGCTGGGCTGCCGCCCACTACAGATCTCACTACAGATAGCGCTTAAAGGTGAAGCCAGCGTTTAGGGTAAAACTATACTCGCAGCTCCATCGTGTATTTTCAGAGCAGGGCCTGACTTCTGAGCCTCTGACAGCCCACAGCTGCCACTTCTTGGGCTCAGGAATTTGAAGCTAAATTTTCTGTTTGTTTCTGTGACAGCTGATGAACCAAGCTATGTAAAGATTTGAATTTTCACAGTTTTCTGCTTCTGGCAGAAGAGTAACACATTTATGAGTGTGAAATTGCTTCACATTTTAGAAAAAAAAATCATACTATGGAAAGAGAAAAATTGTTTTCTCTTATTTTGTTAAAAAAAATCATTACAGTCAGAATTTGCACTCACGAGCTCCTCCCACGTGTTGCTAGAGCTTGGTTAGCCACTCCTTCCACCAAGGTCTTTGTTAAGGCAGGAGATTGTTTTCTTTGTCTTTGTGAAGGAATCAATCCTAACAGACTTGGCTTTGGCTTTGAAGGTGGTAGGTATATAGCTGAAGATTACGCATATGCTGGAGAGTAAACAAGAGTATAAAGCTATTTGAGGGCACAACTGATTGCCGTAAATCGTGGGTTTCAGTGTCACGCATTTTCCCCATTTTGGGCAGTGGGCAAGGATTTACAAAATAAAAATCAGCCCTGTGCCAGGATCCTAATTTTCAAGGCACTCTTCTCAGTCTTTCTATTTTATTCTGGGCCAGGAACTCTGATTACTAGATAAGAAGGCCTGGGGATCCCAGGGGGTGATGGATGATGCTTGGCTGAGTAGCTCACATCAAAGAGCAGCCTTTTTACCAAGATGTAGAGGGCGCAGGATCAGAAACCTCTGTGATCCTCTGACTCTGAAATCCTCCAAAGGTTGCTGGTCGATAGCCCAGCCTTTGTGGAAATTACTCTCACTTACTGAACTTTTGTTTCAGCAGAACCTAAGGTCATATTTTCAATTGTTCATAAAGTAAACAAAACTTCAGGAAACCACATACACAGGCTTTTCTCAAGTCTTACAGAATCAACCAATATCTCTTGATTATAAGTCAATGAAATCTTCAAAACACCTCCGAACACCCAAATGGCATATCAGGTATTTTTCAGGAAGGATTTTTCATCGCTAACATTATTTGGTTCAGGTATATTAGTCATTCAGTCATAATTCTTTCATCTTACCAGGGAAACTGGTTTAGTAAATCAATAATTACTATGCATTGAGGAGCTGGGATATCATATTCAAAATCTACACATTTAATTTACAGCTGTAATTTTTAATGTATTTATAGATTAAAATACATACAATGTGTGTACACAACAAAGTGAAATGATCAGTGTGATGTCAGAACCTAGATTTTCAATCCTAGCTCTATGATTAATGGACAATATAACCCAGAGAAAGTTATCGAACCTCTTTATCCTTCTTTGTTCTACTTAAAAAAAAAAAAGGAATTAATAAAAATAGCTTACAAACCCTGGGCAATTATTACTATGTTTGAGATTAGGAAAAATGTTTTAGAGATATAACCTCAAATCTCATTAAACTTTCAAGAAAACTTTATGAGAGAAGTATTATTACCCCCTTTCACAGATGAGAAAACTAAGGCACAGGGAAGTTGAGTAATTTGTTAAATGTTGTAAAGATAGAAAGAAGCAGTGCTGGGACCCTGGAGCTCATTTGACCTGAAATGCTTTGTTCTTCTCATTGTTTTAAATCGTTGACTTTTCATAATGATTAAAGATGGTGTATAGTATACAGCAACTAGGGTAGGACCTTGCCAATAAGATGTCCTTCATAAACTTTAGTCAGGATTATTAATTAATAAACAACAGATACCTAACAATAGGACTTCATTGGGTAAGAACATATGTGTGTGTGTGTGTGTGCGCGTGTGTGTGTGTGCGTTGTTCCTCCTTGAGTTTTTAATATTAAACTGTTGGTTATGCACTTCTTACAAATAGATTTGCCCACTTGATGTCACAGCACACATTTTGCTCACCATTGTTCACTTCAGACATCTCTCTCTCAACAGACTTAGCCTGCTAGATCAGACTACTGTCCTGAGACTATCAGGGGCTCTTAAAGAGATCAGCCACTACACAAAGGTCAAAAGTGCCAGCCACACAGCTTATTCATTTGCTGCTAAGAATGGCACCCCATCTTAGCAAGTGCACAACAACATGAGGAATTTGATTGTGTTTGTCACTACTGTGAGTTTTTGGGTTTGGCCTCTTACTAAAGCTAAAAATATCTTTGGCCCAAGCACAGAAAGATAAATATATGATCTCACATACATGTAGAATCTGAAATGTGGAACTCATAGAGGCAGAGAGTAGAGGGTGGTTGCCAGGAGCTGAGGGTGGAAGCCAAACTTTCACTTATAAAATGAACTAGTAAAAAAAAAGAACTAGTTCTGGGACCTAATGTACAAAATGGAAAGCGATGTGTGTGTTTATTAATTTAGTTGTGCTAACCACTACACAACGACTATATCTCTACTGATCATCCATCTCTCTGTCTATTCATCTGTCTGTCTATAAAATTAGGTCATCATGTTGTACACCCTGAATATATACAATCTTTATTTCCCAACTGGCTGCTTTAAAATAAAATGCTAAATTTTTAAAATCTTTTTAAATTTAAAAAATACTGATGTGCCATTTCCATTTCTGTTCAATGTTAATGTCAGTAAGCTTTCTCAGGCATCTCACATTTCTGGGTTTAATTCTGGTTTTTTTAGATCAAAGCACTAACATCTTCCCTGAGCAATTCTATTTTCAGGTCTATCTTTATGTCTAGGATCCTAGCCTATGATTTTAAAACAACAACCAAACCAAAAAATATCTCTCAAAGATACTGTTATTACAGCTAATCACTAATCATGTGTTTTCCTTCCATGCTTCCAGCACTTTTTCTCTTTTATGTCAGATAGAGTCCAAGCACTAAATCTGTCCTCGGGCAGCATAGCCATCCTACTATTTATTGCTTCTTATTCCCTTCATTATTCCATCAACAATTATGCTGTCCACAAGGAATTCTATCACACAAGGGTCTGTTAGTAGAGATCAAATACATGTAACAGATGTTTATTTACAAATACAAACTGCAATGAACACATGCTACGGAAAGATGACTGCTTTTTATGTTTTTATTTACATTAGATTACCCAGTCTCTTTTAAAATTTTCAGTTCTGCCTGTATGGCAAACAGCTGTATGGTTTTTTATCCACTAAAGTCCACTGCAGTAGAAATAACTGAAATGTTATCAAGAGTCTCAGATAGCCAAAGCCTCACAGCACAAAAAACTGCTCAGTGTTCAGTATCAGCTTCTTACCACATGTCAGGCACTGCCCTGGAGACTCTACCTGCATTAGCTCATTCATTATATATCACAACTTCCAGATGTACATGGAACTACTAGATGCCACAGCTGTGATTTAAGCCCAGGCCCTGCCTGACTCTACCTTTCCACAAATGTACACTGAAAATGAGGGAGAAGAATACAGTGTCACAACAGGCAGGAAAAAGACTGGATAGAAGAGAGATGTATAGCACAGTCAAACATCCTCAATTAGAAATTCATTAAACAAAAATCTATTGAACACTTAGCACTGGATGGACATAGTGTCTACTCACAACGCAAATTTCTTGTTCTACAAAGGCATTTTTTGGCTTACTGAATTAAAATGTGCAGCAAAACAATGGTGTGTTTCACCACCAAGGCAAAACTCAACATGTGTGGAAGGACTGAGACCTCAGAGAGAGTGAGGCCCTGCCAAGGGGCCCAGGAAAGGCTTCACGGATGAAGGGTCCTTTGAACAAGAATGTAAGAAATATATGCATTTTCCAGGTTAACTAAAGTAGAATGTTGCAGCAAGCAGAAAGCAAGGCAAGGCAGCATCAAAGAGGTGTGGCAGATGGAGAGATAGTATTATGGTTAATATCTAAAATGTGCCCCAAAGTCTCAAGTGGTCAGAGGTGGGATTTTGGAGGAGGTTATTGGATCACAAAAGCACTTTACTCATTGGTAGAGTAACCCACTGATGAATTCATGTTCTGTGAGGAGGTAGGGCCTGATTGATGGGGCAGGTCACTAAACCGTGACCTGCAAGGGTGACTCCTCCCTTCTTTTGCTGCTTCCTGGCCATTATGGGTCTAGCAGCTGCCCCCCATCATGCCCCTCCACCATGCTTGGAGTCACTCAACCATGGATGGAACTCTCTGGAACTATGACCCCAAATGAACTTTTCCCCTTTTAAGTTTCAAGTATTGACTATGTTGTCTCAACAATGGAAAGGTGACTAATACCTGTGCTCAGGGAATTCCATGCTTCAGTGGGCTGTGGAACAGTATGCGTATTGATGAGATAAGAGCAAAAGGGGAGGTAGCTTTCACAATGCGCTAGGATCAGGCATTAGGAAAGGGAGCAAGAAGGGAAATGGCATCACAGGACAAGGGGAAGATGGAGTAATATGGGACATAGAGCTGCCAGCATGGCTACTCCATAGCTTAATACAATGAGGATATCATAAGCCATCAAATGATATTAGTTGGTTTGTTGGGTGCCTTTAATCATGACTATAGATTATGATACTTTTGGTTCTTTTTATGACTGTGGAGTATAACTGTGATAAAAAGAAAAGTGATAGATACAAGCGCAATGATGGTCTTTCATTAGAGCCCTAGGGACCAAGGAAATAAAGCAATAGCCTGAGGGAACCATAGCTTTGGGGGAAATAAGGCATTTGTGAGCCATAGAGAGCTGCTGAAATGAATACACAAAGGCTGATGGGTTATTCTGTTGTCCTTCAGGCATCACTGGGGCTGGATATCAAGTGAAATGCACAAGAATTAGAAGAATGATGATAACATCATTACTTGTGTCTTAAGAAGTCTTAGAAAGCAATCAAACGCTTCAAGTGAAGCAATTTAAAAGCATCTTTAAATTGATAATATGTCAGTCACAACAACATAATTTGAAAAACGTATTCTTATGGCCAAGCACAGTTCAGTGCTATCAGGACTTGGGATTCTATTTCATTGCTCCTTGGACTGCCACATTTTCTCTTGAGTGGAAAGATATATAAATATATAATGCCAGTCAAGCTTTTCTTAATCTGCAGCTTAAGAACAAATACACAACAACTTATGTCTTTAAACTGTCAGCTCTCCATTCTAACTTTAATGTTTCCACATAGATGAAAAAGGGGATTTCAAGAAAGGGAAAGACACTCTTCTCAATAATACATCTCCACTATAGATCGTACACTATAGCATTAGAATAAGCTTAGTAGCTCTGATTGGGTATTCTATGAAGCTAACTTTCTCGTGGAATAAAGGAGTAAAAGATACTGCTCTTTACAGTTTAAAGTTGGACGTGGTACAGATGCTACTAAATTTTCAGAGCAATTTTTTTACTTTTATTTTACTATTTCTTATTCTTCTGTAGATGGGTCAGCTCCAGTACAGACATTTCAAATGGGAGTGCGAAACACGGTGCAAATGAAATGGTTTCCAGGCAACTATGCTAGAGGATAGCAGGATTCCAAAGGGCACTATTAAGTTAAAAGTGGACATCCTAGACTTTGATATCAAATATACCTGGGTTTGAGGCACAGCTTTAAATCTTAATAATCCTGAAACGGGATGTATGCAAAACACACAGCTCAATGCCTGGCACACAAAAGACACTCAATGCATTCATGGTATGGCTGGTATTGCTATAAAACTATTTCTGTAAGTATTGAGAAAATCCAGAACCTAAGTACAACAGGGTCCCTCACTTCAAGGGATTAATTTATATTCCATCTTCCTGTCAAATGGAGGAAATTTCTTTGGCACCTTCTCATGAATATCAAGAGCTATAAATTTGCCTGAAATGGTGACTAGTTTAAGAAATTGACATTTATAGGTCATTGTTTAGGGCATCTTCTTTATTATTCTTTATACAGAGGTCTGAAAATTGAAATCAATAAACAGAAACTGTAGTCTCATCTTACCATTTTTGTCGGCTCTCCTCAGTATCTGGAAAGAAAAAAGGGAAAAAACAACCTTATCACATTTTTGGTAGATATTACATGAACATCACGTTTATGCATAATTCATCTATTATTAAACAAAAGAAATTCCAATTTTAAATAAATCTTTCCCAACTGAACTTTTCATTTACAATAGCCCAAACCTGAAAATAATCTGAATGCCTGTCAACAGGTGAACTGATGAATGAAGTGTGGCATGTACATCCGATGGATTAACAGTGAACAAGAAAGAGACGGCCCTTAATACAAGTTGGGTGAAGCTCAGAGTGGTTGGTCTGAGTAGAAAACCTCATTACAAAATAATATCTACCATAATGGGGGTGGGCATGAACAATTACACACACTGAAATGGCCCAAACATGTGAAACTGGGCAGAGGGTGACGAGGTGGAGTGCACTGTGTAAAAAAGATCAAAGCATGTTTTGTCCATATACATTATCTGCCGAAATGAACCCACAAATCTATATAAACGATTTCAAGCATCAAAAAATAAAGAAAAACAAAAAAGGCCACTTCCTGATAAAAGTAAATTTTAAGAATCCTACTGCAGAAGCCCATTTATATAAAATTATAAAAAATATAAATTAATGTAGAGACAGAATTCATAAACAGAAAGCCAATTAAGGGTTACCTAGGAATGGGAAGGGCAGGGAGAGGTGCATTACAAAATGGCAGTGAAATCTTCTGAAGGTGATGAAGGTACCTACCATCTTGACTATGGCAAAGGTTTTACATACGCTAAAACTCATCATATTTACCAATATGTACAGTTTTATACAAGTCAACCATATCTGAGTAAAACTGGAAAGAGATAAAAACAAACAAACATAACAAATCTTGGGTAAATCGGAGTCCACATGTCCATATTCTATCTTGTGTAGATGTATTAATTATATTGTATTGGACCCATTTTAAGTTGTTTTTAATGTATAGGAGCTGCTTGCCCATCCAGCTTCCATTACTCTTTGGTAATTATTTCCAGTTTTCTTCTGGAAAATTAATCCTTCTGTCTTCATTGGTCCACATATTACAGGCTTGGACAGAGCACTTAGACCTGGCAAACAAGGTACCATATCCTTCTGATCAGAGTGACTGTAAATTTATGAGCACCTCATGGGCAGTGAATGATAGGCCATGATTCTCCTTGAAAATAGTTGGGAGAGACAGACTTTCCTTGGCTTTGAGTCTGGAAAGATGAGGTCAAGGAGCTGCTTCAGCCATTTTGTTCTCACATACATTGTGGGCTGAACTGTATCTCCAAAACACGAATGCTGAAATTATAACCCTCAGTATCCGTGAATGTGACCATATTTGGAAATAGAGCCTTTGTTGACGTAATCAAATTGAGATAAGATATTACTGGATTGGAGTGGGCTCTTAGATCAATGACTGGTGTGCTTACAAGGAGACAGAGGCTCAGAGACACAGAGAGAGAGGAAAGAGCCACGCAGTGGCAGAGGCGGACACTGGAATGCTGCTGCTGCAGACCAAGGAACACCGGAAGCTGAGGACAAGTTGGGTGAAGCAGAGAGCTTCACCTCTGAACCCTTCATATGGACCACCACCCTTCACCTCTGAACCCTTCGTATGGACCACCACCCTCTGAACCCTTCGTATGGACCACCACCCTTCACCTCTGAACCCTTCTTATGGACCACCACCCTTCACCTCTGAACCCTTCGTATGGACCACCACCCTAGCAAAGCCTTCACTTCATCCTCTGGCCTCCAGGACTGTTAGGACCACAAGTCACACTGCTGAGTCACTCTGCTGTAGCTGGTATAGCAGTCCTTGGGAGTTAATACAATACATAACTGGAAAAACCAGCACACAGGGAAGCAGAGTTCAGAAATCACAGGGACTGGGCAGTAATGGCCATCTCTGAGCATCTGGTCAAATCCCTGATGAGATGATCTTTTATTTTCATTACAGAAGCTAACAGATGATTCTATCTCTAAGTCTTAAGGCAGTTTGG
Organism: Dinomys branickii; assembly: GCA_004027595.1. Taxonomy (NCBI): domain Eukaryota; kingdom Metazoa; phylum Chordata; class Mammalia; order Rodentia; family Dinomyidae; genus Dinomys; species Dinomys branickii. The sequence goes on from PVLD010028365.1 coordinate 13,215, forward strand.
GTTAGCCCTAGTAGGGGGTAGGAAAGATGGATGGATAGATAGATAGACAGATATAGATAGACAGGTAATAGATGTTACATAATAGATAGATGATAGGGAATAGAGATAGGTGGATAGATGGATAGGCAGATATACAGACAGAGAGAAAGACAGATAACCATTTGGACAATATAATGCATAGACAGGTTGTATACTGCACAAAAGAAAATGTCCCTCTACCATAGTACTGTAGAAACAACCTGTAATCACTTGCAAAGGGCCATTGAGGATCATTTCTTCCTGAGCAATCTGCAGTTATAGGTAAATAATCACAGATATTCTTATATTTAGATCAGATCTTCTTGGTGGCCAGTTGAAAACATGAGCACTAGTTTTTATTCCTAAGTTGTGCATTTCACTGATTTCTGGGAACATTATTCTCCTTTCATCCAGTTAGCTGTACAGAAATGAGGTACAGCTAAATCTGCCATCATTACAATGTTTATGTTGTAAACTATTAATCATATTACTACAATTTTCACCCACGAAGCTTCCTCAGGAATAGATAGGTATAACTCTGATCAATGTGCATAAGAAACTAATCCTTTCTTTTTACTACATTGATTTAATTACTGCAAGAGGACTACTTTCACCAGTAAGAGCAGAGCAGAATGATACCCAAGTTCTTCCCACTCCACAGAGGTAATCGCCAGTGGGGATCCACCCCTCCCTCATGGCCAGCTTTTTCCTCTCCGCTAAGACCAGAACGGCCCGGGTGAGCCAGGCAGGCATGAAGTACTTCTTATCTCTTACTTATGATAAACTCTGAGATTCCATTTCGAGTTCTATCATGGCCTCATGGGTTCTAAGTGACTAGGATAGAAATAACCACACAGCAGAGACTTAGACTGAGGCCTTCCACCATTTAATTTCATAAAGAACAACCATAAGTAGCATTCAGTCTCTTAAAGATGAAATTAAGACAACAGCTTGTGTTGTTAAAATGGTTCTCATAATCAAATATGAAAAGAACTATCTCTGCTGCAAACTTTGCCTGAGTCCGTGAGCTAATAAAAATACTGCTGATGAGAACTGAGTTCATTATGCTGTATTAGTACAGTTATCTGTATCAGCTGATCTTCCTGTCTCTTTCGCCAGAGGCATTGTAAATGCAATTAGGTGTCACAGCCAGGTTTAAAGTTTTAAAGAGTAATATTGTGGGTTTGATACAATTCAATGATTGGTGAGCAGATTCTTTTACCCGAGAAGATGTTATCTGATGGCTTTGCCTGAAATTCTTCATTCTTCAGTTTATGTTACTAAAGGCAGATGTCAAAATGATATCTTGAGAGCATAAAAATGGACACAATCGCCATTCACTGAGCTAATATTTGCTAAGTGCCTCATGCCATATAGCAGGTTAAAATTCAAATGAGATGGGCTAAAGAGTCACATGGCGCACTCCTGAGCAACTGGGATGTAGGACAGAGTGGGGACTCATGCAGAACGTGAAGTGCCACCCAAAATCTCGGAGGTGAGTCATGGTGTGTGGGTTTGGATGACCAGGAGGTAGTTTGGGCTCTGAACCTCTTGTGGCCCTGAGCAGGAAGCAGAGACGTGGACACCAGGGGAATGGATGGATGGAGAGAAAGTACTTACTTAGCACATATACTTCCTTTTCCTCAATTTTTGTCTAAGGTAGGCCCAGTTTGGAAACAAGGTAAATGTCATCATTGTTCACCCAAGTTTTTCTTTGCAATTAGGGTAGACAGTGCAGATGTCACCTCTGTTCTCCCAACTGGATGACCTCATTCGAATAAATAATTGTGACCAGGTGAGACAGATGTGTGGCTGTCACAGAATTGGGTCATGGGACAGTGATAAAACTGTTCTGCCTCCTGTGCAGCTTGCTTCTCATTCTGATGAATAACTGGAGGGCTTCAGAATTACGTGTCCTTCTGAGGAGAAACTATTACTTATTTTTACCAAGTCCTTAACCAGCAGGCTTGTTATAGTTTGTGTCTAGATGCCCTCCTAAAGCCTCCCACAGTGATGGGGGGCAGATTTTCATAGGTGGCTGAATCTAGAGTTTGTGGTTGATTCATGGTCCAGTGCTAGGCTTAAGGGTGTGAGTGCTGCAACCACCCTTGGGCGGATGGTCTGCACACAATATAAGGGACACAAAAAGTCTTGTTGCTCTCTCTCTCTCCCTCTCCCTCCCTCCTGACATTGTTGCTTTTGCTGTCCTCTCCCTCCATGAACTGTTGCCCCTCTGCCAGGCTACCCTGTCTTGGAGCCTGCTGATTATGGACTGAAACCTCTATAAACTGTGAGCTAAATAAACCTTTCCTCCTTTAATTTGGTTGCCGGGTATGTCTCAGCATTGAGAGAAAAGTAACTAAGACAAGACTGTTGAGTTCAGGGTGTACATGGCTGGGCACGCTAGCATAGGGGAAGGAAGGGAAGATGCCACTCTCCTTCACAACCTTTCAGGTTCACCACCACCTGACAGTGCCCTGGGGAAAGACCACTTTCCTCCCAATTAAAAGTCAAGGAAGCCACAGCCCAGTAGGTATGCAAGAGTATACCTGGTAAACTGGTACTTAATTCTGTTATTTTATAAGTAAAGTAATGTAAATTAGACTTACAAAGAAACAGTTCCTATATGAGTTTGTGGATTTAGCTACTGCTATTTATGTATTCAATATGGAGCATTAACATAACCATAATGTCTCAAATTTACATAATGTACACACACACACACACACACACACACACACACACAGTTTCCTAAATGATGAGTTCCTTCTTTTTCATACAACCACCTGGGGAAGTATCTGACTTATCTGAATTATTATTGCTGATTTAGAGAGAAAGAAAATAAAGAAAATGTCAACAACTGTGCTAAATCTCTTCCCGATTTTCTTGCTAATTATCTCTCTCTGGTTTCTTAACAGCTGGACACATCTAGTCATACTCTCAACAGTAGTTTAAATTATTTCTTAGAAGATTGATTATTGTAGTGATATTGAAGTTAAACACTGGAAATCAGTTTTCCTTGGATTTGGAAATTACTCTGTGTAATACAGGAGCCCCCAAAGGTTTCATTTCTATTCCAGTTTGAAGAGGTAATATCTACTGTTTATTTATTACAATCTGAATAGAACTGGAAAAGCAATCTTTCTTAGAAGTGTTACTAGAATATATGAAACCTGATCATATAACATGATATATTTATATTTCATATTTTATTTTGCTAAAAGCAACATGGTGTGGAAATGAATAATTCAAAAATCCCTAAATAAAAATTCCTTTTTCATGTCAGAGATTTCACCAGAGTGCTAGATCTTTCACAAAATAACTCCAAAAATGTGCAAACAAACCTTTTCTATTTGAGGCAAAATCCAACAGCAGTGTTCTTTTTTTTTTTTTGGTAGACTCTAGCATTTTTCTGACAAACAAGCATGTCAACACCTTTCATATAGAATCAGTTTTCTATTTTTATTTTTAAATTCTAGAAACAGACCTAAGAAGGCAAGGATTCAGGGATGCAAAATTCCTTCAGGACAGGGACCTGATACTGCCTGTTTACTGAAATTGACAACAATCCTGTATATATAATAATAAATTAAAATTTCTTTGCCTCTTAAAATCACAGTTGAACACTTGAGCCAAGGTTGGCATGTGTGTCAAGGATTGACTTTCCATTTTCATAGTGATAATCTATCTCTACAGTGTCACCAAAATGTGTTAACTGCTTAAAAAATAAATCACAAGGAGCCAGTTGGTACCCTTGGGGGACAGAGTATGGATCAGGTCAGAAGGCCCAGAGGCCTTACTTGCTGGAGAGTCACCTGTTGGGCAACTTCATTGTCAGCCTCCTGATCGTGTGGCTTCCCAGGGCCCTCACTGAGGGTTTGCCAGTTGTGCTTTGTGCCTCTCCCTGCTTCAGATCTCGTCTTCAAGGGCTTTATGGACATCAGCGAGTTAAACCATTAGACTTACAAAGATCAATAACATCATCTGATTCCTTCAACTCAAGCAGAGACAAGTGCTCAAAAAGAACAGGTGCCCAAGCCCTGGCTGCATACAGACTGGAGCTTAGGGTCTGGTGTGAAGACGCTGGCTGGCCGCAATGCTGGATGCCCGGATGGAAGCCGGACCTGCATGACGGGAAGGGGACAGGGCTGCGGGGCACCTGACTGAACCTTCTTTCCCTCACTTGCTTTCAGTCGCTTTTAATTATTAATAGGCGTTTTCCTACCAGTGAAAAAAAACTCTAGTGACTCCATTCAAAACAACCAGGGTGGTGCCTCGCCCCTCCTCCCATTATCCCAATCGTCTTTGCCTCCTGTACGATGCTAGTAATTTGATGTCTGTGCATTTTTATCTTTCCACGAAGAAATGTATTTGGCCTCCAGCCCACCTCCAGCTCACTTGGATTTTAATAAGAAGTGATAGCTCAAAAGGGTAAGAGAAGGCACCCAGCATTCCTGGACGCCCTTTGCCCGTTTTCTGTCATGCTAAACAAGCAGCAGCTAGAAGTGGCCCTACCGAGTCAGACTCCGTACCCGCGGGAACAGCATGCAGGAGACCGCAGGGCCTCGGAGAGCTGGAGCCCAGGCGGGCCACTGGGAAGGAGGAAAACCACGGGGCCCAAGCAGGCAGCGAAAGGAACTGGGCAGCAGGGTAACAAACAGAGAACAGAAACAGCAGGAAGGGGAAGTGCCGTGGAACTGAGAAATCGGTAAGAACTAAAACTGTTACAAGGATAGAAGCCACAGCACGAAGGCAGAGAAACTGCGCAGAGGGGAAAGAAAGCGTGAGGCTATCAGACAACTGAAGACAGGAAGTCATTTCGGTACCAAACTATAGGACCAAGAGGGTGGAGTGAGGACGCGGTCCGAAGCTAGCAGTGCAGGTGACAACAGTCCTTCCAACTTGCGCCGGGCGCGGGACCGGGAAGACCAGGGGCGGAAGGGGAAAGAAAACCAGAAGTAGCAGCGGCGAGAAGAACGATCCTAAGAGATCGTGGCCACCGCTGTAACAGGAAAACAAAAGTGTTCAAAGCCACCGTTTGCCCAGAGCCGGGGAGGTCGTGGCCGGGTGATCTCCAGCGAGGCCGCCCGTGGGCACAGAAACGCAGCAGGGATGAGCCGGGGGCCCGCGCCTCCCACCCTACCACCCCCGTGGGGAGCCCCGGGCTGCTGCGAATCTAACTTTGGCGATGTGTTAGCGCTCCTAACCCGAGCCGCAGGTCCGGGACAGCCCTTCGCAAGCTGAGCGGCGCTTTCTGCCCTCGCTTCCGCGGGGCGGCTGTCGCGGGTGGGGCTGGCACCGGCGGGGCAGCGCCGGGTCCGACCCTCCCTGGGAAGAGCAGCGAGGCGGGAAGCGCCCACCCCTGCCCTCCGCACTTACGTCCAGGAAGATGGACATGCCCTTGGACAGCGGCAGCGCGGAGCTCAGCTCTTCCGAGGAGTTGTTGGAGGACGGCGAGGTCTCCCGGGACTGCTCCATCCTCGCGAGCAGGGCGGCGCGGGCGCACCTGGCAGGGAGGAGCGCGGCGGGAGCGGCGCGGCCGCGGGCTGGGGATGCGCGAGGGCGAGGCTCGCTCCCGCCCCCGCTCCCCGCTCCCCGCGCCGCGCGCTCCCGCTCCCTCTCGCCGCCCCCTTGCGCGAAGGACGCGCCGCAGCGCTCGTCCCCGCACTTAGCAACAAGCGGGCGCCGTCCTCGGGGGACCGGCTCTGCGCCCGGGCGCCGCTGCCGCGGGAGAGGCCCTGGGCACGCTGCCCACCCTGCGACGGGCTCCCCTGCCTGAGAGGAGGACCGCGGTCCTCCCAGTGGGCAGGGGCGACGGAAGGAAGCGCGAAGTAGACGGTCCCCAGGCTCACCCCACCGAGGAACACCTGAACACCGAGATTCTCCCTGTTTTGCTTTTGGCCCCCACTGGGCTCTCTGCCTCACCCTCCAAAAACAGGAGGATTCCTCCCTATCACCAAGGCGGAAGCGCTCCTTCCTCTAGCCACTGAGACCTGAGTTCCAAACCTGCCTTAGACTTTGTCCACTTGCCAGCTAGCAAGTCGCTCAGAATTTAGGCCTCAGGTTTCCAAATCGGTAAAATGGTCACAGTGGAGGTTATTACGTAAAGAGTTAGGCGTGGTAATGCTATCAGGTGTAGGTTACAAAAGGTAAAGAGATGCTGCTTCTCATCATCTACCCGGCCCTTGCATGACCCTCACGGTGGCGACCTTAGAATTTGAAC
>PVLD010028366.1:0-19493 GCA_004027595.1 Dinomys branickii
GTTTTTCTCTGGTCCTAGGGATTAAATTGAGGGCCTTTGCACTGAGCTATAGCACTAGCTCTTTTTATATTTTGAGATAGGGTGTCACTAAATTGCCCAGGAAGCAATCAAAATCATAATCCTCCTACCTCAGACTCCTGAAGTGCTAGGATTACAAGTGCTTAGTTCATGGTGGGCACTGCACCCAGCTCAGATTGTTACTCTTAAGTAAATCTCCTAATTCAGTCTTCTTTTACTGTAAGCTGTCTCTCTTGTTGATGTCAGTATGGATGACTTTAGCTAGAATGACTGCATCACTATCTATAGGGATAAAATATCTTATTAACTAATCTATCTATTGTTAAATCAAAGAATGAAAATATAACATACCTATGGAACTGCTAGCCTTAAATGAACCTACAATTTTCCCCAAACTATATTCTTCTCAGCCTGTACCACCTCTCAAAGTAATGGGTTTCTTGTGTTCATCACTTCTTTTATTTTCATAAATTTACATGAAATTTTGTTGTGCAGAAATATGTGCAGCCAAATAAAACATTTTGGTAAACAAATCTAAGCTAGGTAAACCACACTTTTATGGACTTCAATTAAAAATCTCTTTTACTTCTCTAGTACTCAGTAAGTTCCTACCTTTTAAATTCTGTTACATGATACCGGTACTGTATCAGTCAGCTTTTCTGTTGCTGATACAAAATACCTAGCAGCCACAATTTAGAGGGGAGTTTTATAGTAGTTCATGGTTATAGAGGGTTCAGTCCTGGCTGGCTAGCCCCAAGGCAGAAACATCATAGCAAAGGGGTGTGATGGAGCAGTTACTTAGTTCATGGTAGCCAGCAAGCAGTACACAGAACATCAATAAGGGACCAAGCACACTTATAGTACCCAAAGTCAGGCCTCTATGACCTACTGAAACATACCTTTAAGTGTGCTTTATTAATCCCTTGGGTGAATTTCAAGCCCATCCAATTGACAACTGTCACAGCGTCTTATATAATAAATCCTCATACAACATTGCCCACTGCTGGTACTTTTTATTGCCTTTCTTCCTTCCTCACACATTTCATTCTTTTCAAGATCAATACATCATTACTTAGGCACAGTGACAAGGCATTTGGAGAATGCTTTTCTACACTGGGTACTCCAAATGTCAGTATTCTTCACTTGTCATGTAGTAGATGCCACCTTGCACACTCAGGATTTTCATATCATCAGTAGTCATCAGTATTGAATTTTAATATGAAAAGGACACAGAAGGGAAATAAGCACCAATTTTCAGGACACTGATAATTTTAAATAGGTTACCTAAATTTTCAGGTGATATGCTCCAATTTTTGGGTTGGAAAATATGGTCAACATAAGTACAAAAAACATCAATGACAAAACATACAGCACATAATTAGATCAGCACAATTGAGTACTAGAGAGCAAATGAACTTAAAAGGCTGAAGATATTTAAGGAAAAGGCCAATGTAGCCTAAAGCAAACAAAGGGGCTTCAGAGTAAGAAGGCTTATCTTATTACCATGAGAGCGGGATCACATTTAAATACAGTGAGCATGGAAGTAGGGAAGAGGCTTATCATCTGCACAGATTACAGGGCTCATCTCTATGGACTATCAAACATTGCTCAGCAGTGTCTTCCTTCATCAGCCAGTTCCTTGGCATCAACACTGGATTCTGAGATTACTTGTAAGAACAACCTGTCCAACCTCTCAGAGGTTACCCAGTTGATCCCATATCACATCATGCCAGTTTATTCCCTATCTTCATCCTACTGGGTTCCCTAGAATTGTTCAGTTCAAGTCACTCAGAAGTTATGAAATTAGTGTAGTTGGCTGTATGGACTGAAAATTTTCCAACTTGAGGGATAAAGCATTCCAATCATACTACTAAAAGGCCAGACTAATTCCACTTTGTTTCAATTTCCAAGTTGGCTTGGGTGGTTTTATATATATAACATAACAGACAATATTGACGTAAGTGAATATGTAGATTATTTCAAAATCATAAATAAAAGTACACAGAGATATGAATAAAATATATAGATTAAATAATTATACCATTTGCATAACCAGTCATATTAGGAGGAAATGAGCAAAGAAATGCAATAAAGTTTCATGACTAAACAGAGTAAGTTGGGCAAAGGTTATTAAATTTCTCTTGAGAGGCCTAGGAGCTAGCATTTAAAAAACTACCTGGACAGAATCAAGTGAGCTAGGGGAAAAAGCAAGGAAGCTTTGACTAAACCTTGTGAACAGGAATAAGAAAATTTAGAAAGGGCCTTAGAGAAGTTGACACTAAATCCCTTTATTCTTATCTACTGGTTTCTTTTATTTTTAATACCATTTAAAATGAGCATGCCCAATGCCTTGGATCAGCAAAGAACTAGCAAAATCCAGAAATCCTTGAGAGCTATAAAAATTAAGTAACACCACTACTACTGGAATTATGAATAATATCTAAACATATAAACATAAATAATTAAAATTGCTAAAACAAATGTTGCAATCCCAAGATATCATAAGGATAACCAGGTAGCATCTTGAAGAGTTCCTATATATCTGAGGCATCTTGCTAGTTGTATATATGTTACAGGCATTGTGAACAATTTCTAGGAATGACTTCCAAACATTATACACATTGCCTAGGAATTGTTTACAATTCCTGATTTAACATTCTGCCTGTAACATAAATATCAGTTAAAATGCAATAAACTTGATCATACACTGGCATCAAATCAGAAGGCAGTATTTCTGCAGGCCAGAAGACTAATTTTCACATAAAAAATTAACATAGCCAAATAATTATACTGTTATTTTTAAGATTCATTTAGAAATCTATGTAGGAATTCCCTGAAAGGATCTCAGTACAAAGAAAAATTTTCATTCAATTCATTTTAAGCTAATTTTATAACTACTTGAGTTATATAGTTGTAAGTGTGAAGATAATATACATATATGTCAATATCTAAGTGGTTTTTTAATTGTAAGTCTCTTTTGATTTTTATTTTATTTACTTTTATTGGAGACAAGGTCTTACTGTGTGGTCTAGTCTGCTCTGAACTCACTATCTTCCTGCCTTATCTTTCCAAGTGTTATCATTACAGGCTTGCATCACCATGCTCACATTCTATGTCTTTTCTTTTCACTGATTTTTAGAGAAACTAACTGCTAATGAAATTTATATTGATAATATTCCAGATCATGTACAGCCAAATAAATAGTGTCTTCTTGAGTAGATACATACTTGTCCTGATAATGTTGCCATTGCTCAGAATACTTTTAAGTGCTGAGTTTAGAACTGCCTTCATAGCCAGTTTATGAACTTGTGGTATTTTAAAAGTAATATATGTGACATACATCAACTATAAAACATATTAACTGTACAATTTATATAAATCAGTTTAATCTGAAACATCAAAATAGGGCCACAATATTACTAAAGCCCTTTCCCAAACCACTCTCTGAACCCTTTCTCAGGTTGGATACAAGACTACTGGTATCTTTTCTCTTTTCACCCAATCAATTCTCTGAAATACATTTCCAGTTGAAAAATACTGACGAGCATTTATTGCAAAAGCCATACTGAATTTTGTTCAATAAAATTTCTTAGTACACTACATTGACCAAACCAGGTACCTACACTGTAAGCTTTATGATAGCAGGGACTTATTTTTTTGGTTCCGAGCTATATCCCCAGTGCCTAAAACGATGTTTGCATGTTGTAGCTGCTCAGCAAATATTTGTTGGATGGGTGGATGGATGGATGGATGGATGGATGGATGGATGGATGGGCTTCTTTAGAGTTATTATGGGTTGCTTGTGTGATATAGCCAAGTGATATAGTACTTGCCTAGCCTGTACGAGGTCCTGTGTTTGATCTCTAGCAGCACAAAAATTTTTAAGTTATTGTTAATCAGCATATAGAAACAGAAAATGTCATATACCAAGGTGATGGCTATATTGAAAGTAAGACCATGCTTTCTTTTCTTATAATAAATCTAAGATATTACTGTTTAGCAGTGATTAATGTAGAGGTGGATATATCATGTCACTGGATTAGGAGTTGGTAAGCTTACCACCTTTAGAGGTCAGTTTGCTCAGAACGTGCTCCATCCACAGTTTATGCATCTGGTACAAGTCAGCTAGTTGCAAAAAAGTGCCATATGGCTTTATTTTTGAGAGTGGGTAGTGAAACCCAGTTATCTAAATTCCATTTAACTAGGTCAAATAGAAAACTAATGAAGCGTAGAAGAGCTTTGTTCTGAGTTGAGGAAAATAAAATACCAGGTCTCTATACTGGTCTAGTACTTTATTTCCATCTCAAGGTACATTTTTAAAATCTTTCTCATTATGACTACAACCTTCTTCATAGTGTAGGAAAATAACAACCTTTTACAACTCCCAACTTAATTTGGGAACAGCCCTTATTGCCTGTATTAGTAATAGCAGCAGTAGTATAAAAGTACTTCTATTAATAATAATACTCTCTAGGATCTATTGAGTTTTGTAGGCATGATATACACTATGCAAATACTGCATGTGTAATATATTTTAATGCACTTGAAAAACTTATTAAGCAATACTGTAAACCCCATTTTACAGACAAAGAACTTAGGCTATCACAAGTCACCATCCTAGTCAGAGAGCTAAGCCTTCGCCTGCATAACACTGAAGCACAGCACTATGTCAACTGTCAGTATTCTGATTTGCTGAGCCATGCTTTTCATGGACTACAATAAAGAATTAAGAAAACTGTAAACATACACCATAGTTCAAACCTCAAAGTGTTTTGGTCCCCGTTAAAGCATTCAATAAAAATGGATGCAAAGCAACACAGTCTTAGAGACCAAACATCTGTTTTAAGACTTTCAGTATTTTTTTGCTGGAATATCCCCTTAGAAACGTTTTTTTGAACATTTGTTTAAACAAGTTGAGGTTTGGACACCCTCTGATGCCTTTCTCAATTGGTTATGAGCCAAGTATGACATGATCTTTCTGCATGTGGTTTGAGTTAAGTGAAGTGCTGTACATGCCTGAGATACTGGGCAAGCCCACTATAGTTGTCACTAGATCCAGCCAGCAAGACCAGCGAGGGCATGGCAACACTGGGGTAGCAGGGCTGGAATCACGGCTGAGCCATGCCATACCCTTCACTAGGGGGCAGTCTTCACCTGACAGCTAAGACATTTGTATTTTCCCAAACTTTCTTTTCACTTGAATATTTTCTTGCCTTTGGGACAAGTTCCAGAAATGTCCAATGGATTCTCATTGTGCCTTGAGAATTTAAGGAGCTCTGAGCCTAAACCACTAGACCAGTGTTGCTATGGTCTTACTTTCCTGCTGCAAGCCACCTGAGCTCTACCTTCTGTGCCATGAAATCATTAGGAAATTGATTAATGTCTTTGGAAAGTGCCTCCTAGTGTACATAACTGGAAGGAACCATAATCCAGGCACGTTTAGAGCTTTGGCAAGATGGAAATATACTCTGTGGATAGATTGAATATCATCTCTTGGCCTGGATTTGTGGGACATGGTTGCAGAGCCCATCAACAAAACTGCCATGTAGCCAAGTCTGTATGAGTGATGGGAAAATGATTGTGGGAAAAGGCCAAAGCCGGAAATGAGGATGGAAACACGCAAACCTAAGGGAATCCTTGAACCCCAACATCTGTGATATGGACTAGACAAAACTAAAGGGAAAAAAGTAACAGTCAAGCATTCAGCTGATGTATGTGAATAAGAGAAGAATGAAAAGACCAAATCTTACCTTGCGGCCCTGGGAAAACTACAGATGTTAGGTCTGCTTTAACTTTTAAATTAGAGATAAAATACACAATGAAAGCACTTGAAAGCTAAATAAAAATGTAATTATGGGTGAATGTTTTCTTAAGCCACTATGAACTTTTGATATTGCTTCTAGGTAGTTCTCCAAGCTGATGACTTCCTTGTGACTGAAAATGTCATTCCCCCCTCACTTCAATCAATGCAAAATGCACACATACCACCAAGGAACTAAGCTAATAGTTACTATAGTCAACAAAGCTGACTTCAATGCTTAGAGAATAAATCAGCTGTTATTATAATACATTCAATGAGATGTCGTGAAAGCCTAAATGATGATGGTGGTGATAGTATGAAAAGAAATTGCCCATTGTGGGACAGATTATAGAGGAATATCACCATAACTGGACAACTAACTAGATTTAGCAAGGCAACAGATAAACGAAAAGTATTGCTAACAACCAGGGGTGGTGAAGCAAAACTTTAATTCCAGTACTCTGAAAAACTGAGGTAGAACACTTGGAAGTTCAAACCTAACCAAGGCAATTTAGTGACTTAGCAAGACCCTGCCTCAAAATGAAAATTTAAATGGCTGGGAATGTAGCTCAGTGTAAAGGCTCTGGGTTCAATTCCCAATACAACAAGTACTGCTAAAGTCATTTGTGATTGAGGAAATTAAAATAGGGGTTCCAGTAGTGGTTCTTGAACAGTAAATTCAGGAAAAGAAAAGATCTTGGAGGAAAGATAAACGAGTTGGGGATGCCAGATTAAAAAATAGAACAGGTACCTTAAAATTCTGGTTTGGCACTTAGAAGAGTGGTTTGGGCTAGAGATGAAAATTCAGACAGGCATCACATCATTTGCATGTTCCTTCACCTAAATCCAAACCTGCTGGTTCCTAATCCCTACAAATTGAGATGATATTTAAAACTTAGAGACAAAGGATATTTAAAATGTCTGCCTTCTTCCTGCTTTTGCTGTTGGGTAATCCAACACACACACACACACACACACACACACACACACATTCCTTGAATTCTTCTGCCCTCTATCTCTAGAATCTTAGAGTGCAGAAACATAGTTGATCTCTTTGTCTAATCTAAGCATCAACAGTAAATATAATGACGAGTTTTAAGAATGGTCATTTATATTCCCAAACACATGACATTTGTAAGAAATAAATCCAAGCAATTTACATTAATCAAAGTTTCAATTGCTTTAAAAAGTATACACACTGATGTAAATAATTGACATACAAGAGAGAGAACTAGGAAAGAAAGATAAGGCAAGTATAACAGAGTAATGGTGACCATATTTTCTGAAACAAAAATCAGGCATTGGTTTTTGTTTTGATTCTTTGTTCCAGTTGTTTGTTTGTTGTGGGATGTGTGTGTGTTTTGTTTGTTTGGTTTGATTTTGCTATTCAAAAATCCTTTATGATTGAACTAGGCAATTGAGGAGATGTAATTGGAAAGGTGAAACACTGCAATTTCTAGGACATTCAAATTGTTTTTAGGGACAATAGGATAGAATATCCTGGGAAGTCTTGGAAATACATAGCGTGGAATACTGATAACTATTTTGTGGGTGTTGTACTCTAAAACTGTTTTATTTTATTATTTTTATATTCTATAACTTCCAGTTAAAAATGACTGACAGTCCTATAATTTCAGGAGAAAATCTGAAGACTCAGAATTTTAATATATAAAGGAACTAAAGCCCAGAACAAGAAGTGACTCTTCAGTGTCACACAATGAGTTAATGGCACGTCTGGGACTAGAATGCAGGTATTTTGAAATTATAACACCATTTTTATAAGCACCAAACCTCCACCTGAAGAGCAAGTGTTTTACCCTTTATTCCTCACATCTTGTCCCTGCCCATTGCCTTGACAATCTCTAGAAAAATGGTGCTCACTACCAATATGGCATAGTATAAAAGTGGTGAATTCTCAATTCCTATCATTTCATTTTCCTGTGAGATATAGCAGCACTCCTCCCAACATACAGATATACTTAGACATCTTTGCCATTTCTCAGGTGAAATATCCATACCTCTGTTAATAGGACAATCAGTAGAAACATGGGTAGAACTTGGGTACCTACTATTCTCAGAATTTCATTCTCAGATGATTAAAAGCTGAAAACCTCCCATATATGTAGCCTGATGCAATGCCAGTACATGTCTTGCTGTCCAAGCTTTTCCCAAAGTTGTTGAAAGAACCAAACCTTGACTTCAAAGGGCAAAGATCCACTGCTGGGAAAGAAATTCATTGATAGGTATATCATTCCTTGGAGTTTCCTAAGATTAAGCATAAAAATTGTACTACATATGCAAATGTTGCAAGAAGTGACTTGCTGAAAATCAAAACAACAAAACTAGAACCTCTAACTACCATCACTAAAACCTGTTCTCTATTTTCTATTATTGTCCACGGCTTTCAGAAAGACCAATGATCAGAAGTGGAACAGTGGTGATTTCTACTCCCTTGGGCATTACTTCTTTAAGTGGAACAAATTTCTGTAATTCCATTCATCATGTATGATACTTTAGAAGTTTTCTCTATGATCCTGTGAACTTGGGAGTTTCTCACAGAAGGACTTGTAGGTGCATTCATGTTTCTATCCCCAGGTGCTATCATGTGGTCAGCAAGTACATTGCTAACACTCGAATAAATGTAGATGGAACTCAACTAAAAGAGTGAATTCAATAGATTAAAATAGAATGAAGTTTGTGGAATTTACAGTTCTTGACAAAATTGCAACTGTGCATCATATTTAATGCAAAACAGAACTCTTTCAGCATTTGGAGTATAACTCCAAAATAATTAGAAAATTCAAAAATTATTACATTTAATTTGATGCCTGTAAAAGAAGTACTGGGTCTTTTTTAAATATTTGAGGCACTCATAGTTCCTAGGAACTCACTCCAGTATGTCGTAAGTGATTTTATTGAAATGTTACATATATCTTGGGCCTGAAACCAAGTGCAAGAAATTTCATTCCATCAGAAAAAATCATTGAGATAGCTTAAAGTAATGGAAACTGGTGCTTTGGATTAAACCTGTCTCTTTCCATCTCTGCCTTTTTTAGGTGCAGAGATAATACCTCCAAAACAACACATAGCATGTAGGTTAAGTACTCTGAAATTGAAAAGTGAAGAAAGACAAAATGGAGAGAATGTAGAGATATGTTCCAGGCTTTAACTGAGTTCCCAAATGAGATCTACAGAGCCACATAGAAATGAAACCTTCAAAACGTGGTCACCTCACTGATCATTATGTTCTGTTTTCACCACTCAAGCTTAGATTATCTGTTCTTTGTACCAAACTATGTATCTGTAGCCTTTCTCTTGTTCTCTCCTATGTTTCTGACACTTTATAGTGTATTATCAAGACAGTATTTGGTAGAATTGAGTAATTACAGTGTTGAAAATCAAACATTAAAGGCTTCAGGTAAATTAATTGTTTGCATATACTATAGTTACCTATTGCAGTTTTAAATGGCTTAGCTATAGAAAAGGAGGAAGAGTAATAAGATAAGGGTATACATACATATATGCAATTAAGATTTTCAAGATTACTTGCTCTGAAGTTATGTTTGTGAATTAAAATCTATTGTCTACTTGCTCTGTCATAACAAATTATAATAGACGGGATGGCTTAAAGAACAACCATTTATTTTCTCAAAGTTCTAGAGGTTAGACTTCCAAAATCAATGTGCCAGGGCTGCTCTTCCTGGCTTGTAGATGGCCACTTTCTTGCTATGTAAAGACATAGCCTTTCCTCTGGGCAGAGAGAGAAAGAATGAGAGTGAGATACAGAAACAGGGAGAATGACAGAAAGAGACACAGACAGACACAGATATCTGATGTCTCTTCTTTTTCTTATAAAGATGAATAGGCCTATTGGATTTAGGTACCATCAATATGACCACATTAAAACTCAATTCCTTCAAGTGCCTATATCCAAATACAGTCACATCGAAGTCAGAGCACCAACATATGAATTTGGGGGTGGGAAAACACAATTCAATCCATAACCCTATTATTAACTGTATTTTAATGATGAATAAACATAATTGAAGAGTTTAGTCATTTGCACATACTAGTAAGTAATGAAAGTCACAACTAGAACTAAGTAGTGTTGGGCCCTGGTACTTCTGGTTTTCTATTGAATGTTCTAAACGATTTAATTTTCTCTCCTTTTTAAGCATATAACACTTTTTTTTTTTACTTTTTACACTTGTTGTCCTAGAGTTTACAATATACATTTACAACTAATCCAAGTTCACTTTCAAGTATTACTATGCCATGTCACAAGAGTAGTGTAAATACTGTACCTTACAATGGAGCATTCCCAAGTGTGTTAGTCCCTTCCTTATAATACGAATGTCATTCATTTCACTTGTCCATAAGATAGCCACCATATACAATGTTATATATCCATTGGATAAATCAAAAATAAGAGATATAAAGGATTTAATTTTACATTTATTCCTTCTCTAACATGCTTCCTTACATATATCCAGGTTTCTTATCTATATTATTTAGCTTGAGGCAGGAGAATCATTGTGAGTTCAAGACCAGCCTGGGCTACAAAGTGAACTCAAGGCCAGTCTGAACTGCATAGCGAGACCCTGTCTCAAAAAGACAAATAACAATAACAATAATAATAATAATGATAATAACTTTGTCAAATGCTGGGTTTTAATGTAGTATTTTCACAAATCTTACGTTAGTCACTTTCTCATTGCGGGGATTCAATACCCAACACCTGCAGTTTAAATGGCAAGGTTTATTTTAGCTCACATTTTTACTCCATAGTTAGCCAACTCCAAGGCAAGAAGATACAATGAAGGATCTGAGTAGAGAAAAGCTGCTCATATCATGGTAGCTGGGAGGCAGAAAGAGAAGAGAGGAGCCAGGCAAGGAGGCCCTTCCACATCAAGGCCCCAGTGACCCATCTCTTCATACCAGACTCCGCCTCCTACCAGCAAATTATCTGTGGCAACCCCAAGATCCAGTTACCTTCCAAAAGCTGTACATTTACGCTATCAGGCTCTTGGGGGACATCAGATATAAACTGTCTAGCACATGTATGACACACTTTGATCATATCCACTTCTCCATTACCCTTGCTATGCTTCCTCCTTCCTACAAATATTCCCACCTCTACTTTCATGTCTCATTTCAAGATTTTTCTTTGCCTTTGGTTTTCTATAGTTCGATTGTTATACGCCTACAAGGAAAATTGTCTGGTATTTATAATACTTGGTGTTTTCTGACATTCCTAAATCTATAATTTGGTGTCTTCCATTAGTTTTGAAATAGTCTCAGTAGTTATTACTTTGAATATTTATTCTGTTCCTTCCACGCTTCTCTCCTGATATTCTCTGTTCTTCACTGTAGAACATGACCAAACTCCTAGACAGAAAACTCATGACAATATGGAGGAATCTACTGAAAGTCCTTCTGGAGCTTTGAAATGTCAAGCTTGTCTACACTGAGCCTCTAGCAATTCATCAGTTATAAATTTTCTCACCCCACTATTGGCCCAACTGGTTGTCTTTGCTCCAGAATTTCTCTTCCAATAAGCTGTGGTTCTCTGTGAATGTCCAATTACAGGGTGATGGGTTTCCCTCTAGCCACAATTTTCTGATGCATCTAAGAAGAGTTGTTGATCTTCCATGTATTCCTCTTTGTTCTTGCTATGAGGATAGAAATGATGACTTTCAAGGTTATTACATGCTGCAAAAGATGTCAGAATTTTCTATTGTTTTCACATGCTATATCCCTCCTCCCCAGGTATAGTCATTTTCAGCTTTAAGTTCTTTTGTATGTTCTTGGAAACTCTACTCCTAGGAAATCTTAAAGCTTAGCATGCTTGGTTTCAAACCCTTTCATTCCACATCTCAAGTAGTCTTGGATAAAACTCCCTATTGCTTCACCATCAACATCTACCTATTTGTGGAAAATGCAGTTAAAATGCTCATATTACTCCATTCCTATGTTTTTGTTTCAAGTCCAAATAATCATCTATGTTCAATTATGCATTCTGAGAACCCATTCACATTTTTGTTTTCCTCACAGAATTTGATGCCTATTAGGCATTGCACAAATGGGGAATTTCATGACAACTTTGTTTTCCTAATGAGGATGGTAAATGCTATTGTGTATAAGATGGATTCTGTGTACATAGGGAGAGCTTGATGTTTTGAAATGACTACAAAAGCCTTCATGATAGAAAAGGAAATTGAATATTACCTTGAAGAATGGATAGTCAATTATATTGACTCAAAGGAGAAAATGACATTCTAAATTTTGGACACAGAATGAGCAAAAATACAGAAGCAGAATATGAAAAAAATCTGCGTCTAGTTTTTGTTAATGTTTCCTCTAGTTTATTTTTTTATTTTAAAGTGAAAAAATGAACATAACAACAATAAAGACAAAAAGAAAACAACACATAAACAATAAAAACAATACAAAATTTCTAAACAAGATGAGAGGAATTAACAATGGCTGTATATTGCATGTTGTTATTTTCAATGAAGTTGCTCATATTATCAGATGTAACAATGGAAGATTGATCAAACATTCTCTTTAGAGAATAAAAAGTAATAAAAATCAGAAATGATACAGAGCTTTACTAAAAAAATATGGTAGGAATTTAAAAATGGTTGTTATATTGCATATTTCTGTCTTTAAATTAGTTGTTCAGATTATCGGATATAAGCATGCAAAATATGTGTAAACATCATATTGTCTCCCTAGTGTAAGAACCTGAAAAAGTAAATGAAACCCAAAAGGTACAACACACAGTGTGAAAGGGAGAGAAATTGTTCAAAAGGAACAACTTGGATGAGGGAAAGGAGAAAAGGATGGGAAAAATATATATGTATATAGAAGAATAGCTGGGATAATTGTACTGCTGATGTTTACTGGTTTATTGAAAGGAAAAGTTAATGCTTAATTATTTTTTCTTGATCACATTCTAGTTTTTGCAACTAACTGTTACTGGGACAACTTCAGTGATTTAAAAGCTTTAAAAATATTAACATACTCCACACTTGATTAAGTATGCTTACAGGAAGGGAGTATACCCAGCTTGGAAGATATTAATTAAGTCAGTAATAAATAATGACTAAAGTCTTGACACAAAGTACTTCATAGTTAAGAATTGCTTTTCTGATTAAAAAGATTTCTTCTGATAAGGTATTGATTTCATTTGTGGACCTAGGTAAAGGCACATATATGGGAATATTTGCTAACTAAAGTTCAGAGAAAGGAAGTAACTTTCTCAGTATCAACTACTAAAGTGTTAGGGACAGGACTCAAATCTGTGTATGCCTGACTTTGAAAGACTGTGCTACTTAAACAGCACTGTAATTTGTCTACAAAACAGAAGTTCAAAAATGGAACTAGTATCCTGGATTTTGAGCATGCAGCTAGAGGTGGGTCACTATTAGGAAAGGATTTTATAATAGTGATTCAAACAGGGGGCTAAGGAGGGAAGTAGGGTCAGTACTTAGCTATTCATTATCCTTTTCAACCCATATAATCTATGAGCTAATCTAAATGCCTTAAGGGAAACTTTAACTGTCATAGTGTAGATGCACAAGTACATATACACATGCACACACTACAAAACAAAACTCTTTTTTTTCTGAGCAAATTCCCCCCATGCATCCTTTTTTAGAACTTATATTTCAGCTTCAAAATGTTTTATATCATTACAATCTAACCTTTTTTGACCAGCAAATGTTAGCTCATACAAGGCTATTTTTATTCTGAAATAAAGTAGGCCATGTACTCAGAAATATTAATATTGCAGAGTCATCCAGACAAAAGAAGCAGTCAGAGTTATTGTAATGTAAAATGGCTGGCAAGTGAGTATACCACAAGTGCGCAAAATGTCTATTTAGAAGCACCATGAAGAAAATTTATCTCTGTTGGTTCCATCAAGTCAGAGACATCAAAAAGTGTCACTATACTTTTGGGAATCTATGAAAATCGTGCTTTGCTGACTTTATTGAACACTATGAGTGGTTTCCATTGAGTACTGTCTAGGAAAAATAAGCATTACAATACATGGTCATATTGTGCTCTGTTCATATTAATACATCTGCTCAAAATATCTTTAGTGATAGATGCTTTGAGCTCCCCTCTGAGTCCTCATTTTGGCTATGGGACATAGCGCCATTTAAGATATGTTTGGTAGTGACCAAACAAACTTTAATTAAATAAATCTCTTTCTTTAGACAACCAGACAGAGATGAAGACAGCTTTAATCATGCCTGAATTGCAGTAAAGAAACACCTTTTCCTTCATTTCCCTTGCCTCTCACTCTCTGGGTTTACAGTCAATCACCTGGAACTGGAAGGACTATTAGAAGGTCTCAGCTAAGACATCAAGATGGAAATTTGGCAGGATTTTGTTGTTTGCTTAGCATAACCTAACTGTGTTATCTTTTTCAGATTTTTTCCAGTTTTTTGTCTTCACTTCTTTTATTTTCTATTAGCTTCTTGTAAAGAGCCTCTCTCTCCCTCCATCTCCTTCCCTCCAACTCTTTACCTCAGTATCTCATACCCCAAATTGTGAGAGTAACTAAACTCCCCATGACAATTGTACATGAGATTGGAAATACTTCTTCCCTCTCATAATTAATAAATTAATCAGAGAAGAATCTAAGTTGACAGCTTAAGCCCCAAAGCTAACAAAGGGCCTTAAAAAGTAATTTTTTTGTAATTTAAAAAACAATAGCAGGGCTGGGGATATAGCTCAGTGGCATAAGCACCTGCCTGGCAGTGCAAGGTCCTGAGTTCAATCCCCAGTACTACACACAAAAAAAGCAAACTTATTCTCTGCCATGGATTTTCACCCCACTGCATATTTACTAACTCCATCTTCTTATAAGGAAAGCCAGGATATGACACAAAAAATACTATACACATTTTTATATACTTTGTATTAAAGTATACAAAAAATACTTGAGATCAATAACCAACATTTGGTCATAAATTAAAGGCAAGCTGGAGTCAAAAGTTGCAACCTTGTGCTGAATGACTTTGAACCAGGGCAAAATGAAAGCAGCTGTCCATAACCAATAGCCTTTCCTCAGTGGTTTCACCAGTCTTCATTCCCACCAGTAGTGGAGAAGAAATCAGTTTGGAGATTCCTCAGCAAACTAGGTCTATAGGTCCCATTCAGCCCAGCTATTACCCTTCTGGGTATTTTCCCAGAAGATCTGAAAACATCATATCACAGCAATAACTGTGCACCCATGGTTAGAGCCACACAATTTGCAATTGCGAAATTGTGGAAGCAACCCAAATGTCCATCTATTGCGGATTGGATAAAAAAAATTGTGGTACTTTTATACAATGGAGTATTACTCAGCTATAAAGAAACATAAACTTAAGGCTTTTATAGGTTAACAGTCACAACTAGAGGCCATACTCATAAGTGAAATAAATCAGACCTGCATGTGTAAGTAACATATTGTCTCACTAGTGTAAGAACCTGAAAGAGTGACTAAAAATTAGGAGGTATGATAGACATTGTGAAATGAAAGGAAAATACTCAAAAGTAAAGGGCAACAGGGGTGTGGGAAAGGAGAAGGGAAAGAAGGGGAGATTATGTATGTATGTATATACAGGAGAGCTAACAGCTGTACTACTGTCTTCTATTGCTTTACTGAAAGAAACAGTTAATGATTACTGGGTTGGTCATTATTGCATGTTTCTATTTGTTTTCCTGGAAAACCACTCTAAAGATATCAATACATAATACAACCACCATTGTTAATTTCCTACCACTTTGTAACTCTGCATTGTTTGCATTGTTCTTATGCTATTTTGTAAATGGATGTGTTTGTTAATATGTTTTCATCCTTTATTCTTAAAATAAAAAAAATAAATAAAAGGAACAGTTAATGCTTAAAAAAACAGTCTTTCCTTCTACTGAACCTGACTAAAAGGGTTCCAGAGCAGATTGTTAACAGATTTCATATAGTAGTCTTCCAAAGTCTTTCCAAAGGGCCATTGTTAAATCTAAGACAGTGAGTCCAGTTCCCTCCATGTCCACCTGAAATTCTACTGGATATCATTTTGATATAAGAAAAATGATGAACTTGACTCTTACTCTTATAGCCTTTTAAAAATATAGTAATGTTTCTGAACTTATATAGCATGAAATCTATCTAGCAAGGCTGTCAGAACCAGAAGAAACAGTCACAGATTTGAGCATCTGAAATGGGGCCTTAACCAATGTGTCACTGACTATTTCCAGATAATATGTGTATTATGTTAAGAGGGAAAGAATGAGCCATAGAAGTATTTTTACTAATGGTTTTACACATTTGACTTTACCAAGGAGTGCAATGGTTCAACAAACTAAGACAGAAGCAGGAGTAGGTCTAAGCCCTGAGCTGTCACTAGAGGCCTTATTGTCAATACAAATACTGGACACTGATTAACAACTATGGTAACAAAAAAACATTTTACTTCAGCCATATTATGCATTTGCATTATTTATAATGACACTGGGGAATATGAGATACAGTTATGTGTCCTCAAAGAGCTCTTACAGTCCATAGGGTAGACTTTTTCCAGACGCTACAGTTAGTGCATCCCTTTCACTATCCCTAGAACACAATTAAAACACAGAGATTATATTGTCATGTCTATATTTGCAATGAAACATATTTCCCCACTGAGTTGTGAGGTATTTTAGGGTCCTTCTTTTCATTTTTGTATTCATTACACCGGGCCAACATAGTAGATAATCACTAAAATATCTTTGAATCAAGAAATTAACAAATAATAGAAAAGAATGGATTACAAAAAAAATCAGGGATAGGTCAAAGAAGCATCTAATATCATTCTCTCCAATTTATTCTTTATACTGCCATCAGAGTAAATTTTCCCACAAATTTGAGCAGGTTGCTGCCTTAAATGGCTCAACATTAACTTGGGGATAAAAGTCTAAATCCCTCAAGCAAGGCTATTCATGATATACCCTCTTCCCGCCTCAAATCTCACCATAATGTGGCTCATATTATTGTAATCATGGTAGATGTTTCAACTAAACCATAAGTTCTTTGAGGCTAAAGATGTTCTCCCATTTATCTCTGTGCTACCAGTACCTAAGAGTATATCACAATACTCACTGTCCTTTATGTACCAATGCACTTCTGTGACACTGCAATGCTACTAAATACTGAATTACCCTTGGATTCTCTTTCATTTAACAGGGCCTCATATCTCTGATAAAATTATCAAATAAATAATAATTCCATATACCTGTATATCAGTCAGTAAGCTCAGCTTCTAGTCCTGGCTGCACTACTGTTTATTCAAATTAATAATTATGACCTGTAGTTTATGCCTTACATGAAATCATAAACTGATGTTTCTCAGAATAAGGTCTAAATAAATACCAATGTGCATAAAAACTGAAATGTAGTTTTGCAAACATAAAGTATTTATCTTAATCACTTTCCTAGTTGCTGAGACACAATACCCTACACATAAAACATAAAGGAAAGGTTTATTTTGGCTCACAGTTTGTAGAGGTTCCAGTCCATACTCTAGTGGCTCTGAGGCAAGACAATATGGCAGATGAGCATAGCAGAGGAACACTTGCTCATGTCGTGGTATGCAGAAGGCAGCCAGATTGTGAAGGGAGGAGCCCAGGCCACATCCTCAGTGACCTTCCTCTTCCAACCAGATCCCACCTACTAACAGCAAGTCAGCTATAAGCCCCCATAATTCAATCAGCCCCAATATCCCCACCAATGAGCTCATGAGGCTCTTGGGTAGACATCTAGATATAAACCATAATAGTAGTTATAATAATTATTTATATGAACTGACTGAATCTGGAGTCACATTGTCTCAATTTGAATCACGGCTCAGTAACTTGTAATTGGGGTTCTCTTCATCAAGTTATTCATCAATTAAGTGGAAGTAATAATTATATATAAAGAATCTTTCTCAGATTCTGTTAAAGATTACATGAGTAAATTAATGTAAAATTCTTAGAACATTACCTGACACATAGATACTCAACAAGTGCCAAGTACTTTTTCCAGTTATCAGTGACTGTCAAGTTATCCATCAAATGAAACATCAACTGTATACATCTGATGGCTGGCCAGTCTCTAGGAGTTAAATGCTAGCATGCTCAGAGATAGAATTGCCTCTAAATTCTTTCCACAACTCCAAAATGTAATACATATGGCCAGCTCTTGAGAACATTACAAACATTTAAGGTACAGCATCTGGTCAAGACTGAGTACAATTTCATTTATTTGGAAACTTTGTGAATTTGTCTGAGTAACCAGCGATAGTTCCAAGTTTACATATTTCCAATGTAAGAGCCAACTCCCCCCAAGTAGGTGCGATATAAGGGTTCACCCAAACCTATTTTCCTATCAAACTTCTCTGGTCCCACCACCCTCCTGCCTGATGAGAAAACCAATTATCAGAGCCTTCTTGATACAGCAAGAGCTCTGGAAAATGAAAAACTAAGGAAAGAACTTTTAGTGCTTTTTCTGTTTATTCCCTGCTACACATAGTCTCAGTTCAGCTGTGAATTATGTTCAGCTAAAATTATGTGCCAGTTCAGCTAGAATTATGATTCATGACAATTTTTTAAATCCTGCTTGAAAGATACCTTAGAAAATTTTACTAGGACCATGTCATAGTGACACACATCTGTAATCATGGAACTCCAGAGGCTGAGGATTGCTGTGATTTTGAGGCCAGCTCAGGATAAATGGTCAGTTCAAGACTAGCCTCAACTATATAGCGAGACCCTGCTTCAGAAATCCCCCCACACACACACAAAAGGAAAAATCAAAGCATGAATGAAAGAAAAAGAAACTTTTATTTGGAATGGAAGCCAAAAAAAGGAAAGTAAGGAGAAATACACAGAAAGTAAATGTATTTGATTTCATATATCTAAATATTTAAATTAAGTTTATTGGTACATTTTAGATAGAGATAATGGTGATATTCATCGTAGGGAAATTGTACCTGTATATGATATGTTTAATTACTCTTTTTTTCCAAAATCCCCTCTCCTCCCTTCAAGTCCTCTTCTACTCCCCATTTACAAAGCTTTTTATTTCCATTTTATTTTTTTCATCATTTTTTCTTTTCCCTTCCTTCCTTCTCCTGATACCCCCACTCCAGTTCCTCTTTCCTTTTCAACAAGTTCTTCCCATTTCACAATACCTATTCTCCATCTGTACCTTCTTTACTCTTTCATTTTCTCAAACAAGCACATGATGCAATGTTTATATATGTGAGTCCAATTTATTGCACAAAAAAGAATGATCTCAGGTTGCATCCATTTACCTAGAAATGTCTCATTTATCCTTCTTTATGGTAGGCTAGTACTCAACTGTGCAAAATAAAAAGCTGTATCTTTTCATTTTTTTTTTTATTTTAAAAGTAAAAGCACAGAAACATATTAACAAACAGACACAAAGTACCATAAGAAATGGAAAGCAGTCCTCAGAGGGAAATTTATAGCAATGAACTCATATACAAAGAAAACAGAAAGAGAGCAAATAAATAACCTAATGATACACCTCAAACTCTTAGAAAAAGAGCAACAAGCCAAACCAAGAGCCCAAAGAAGGGAGGAGATTATAAAACTCAGGGCAGAAATTAATGCAATTGAGATGAAGAAAACTCTACAA
>PVLD010028367.1:0-19493 GCA_004027595.1 Dinomys branickii
AAGTCATCCAATAACAGATGCTGGCGAGGCTGTGGAGAAATAGGGACTCTATTACACTGCTGGTGGGAATGCAGACTGGTGCAACCACTGTGGAGAGCCGTTTGGAGATTTCTCCGCAAACTAGGTCTAGAGGTTCCATTTAAACCAGCTATTCCTCTTCTGGGTATTTTCCCAGAAGATCTGAAAACATCATATCACGCTGATATATGTTCACCTATGTTTATAGCAGCACAATTTGTAATAGCTAAAATGTGGAAGCAACCCAAGTGCCCATCCACAGAAGACTGGATTAAAAAATTGTGGCATTTTTATATAATGGAATATGATTCAGCTATAAAGAAAGACAGTTTTGGGAACTTTTTAGGCAAGTGGACAAAACTGGAGTCCATACTCATAAGTGAAATAAATTAGCGATACACGTGCAGGCAATGTATTATATCACTGGTGTAAGAAACTGAGGGTGGGAATATAAACTAAGAGTCATGAAGGAAATCTGTTCAAAAACAAAGAACAGATGGGACGAAGGAAAGGAGAAAAGAAAAAGACAAAAATGTATGTATGTATATATGATTATATATGAATATACATATATGCAGGAGGGCTAACATGGTTCTACTATTGTATTATATCACTTAATGCTAAGCAATAATTGATGACAGGATATTAGATTAATCGTGTATATCTGTATGTGTTATCCTGAACACACACTTCGAAGATATCAATATGTAAAGCAGCAACAAGCGGTGTTCTTTTTGTTGTTGATGTTGTTGCTGTTGTTGTTCTATGCCTGTTTTGTTTCTTGTGTTTGGATTTTTGGTTTTTGTGTTTTTTCTGTTGTTGAGAGGATTAACTGTCTGACTAAATTTGCATGTCTGTATATGGGTTCATAGATTTACAATTCGAAGATATCAATGGATAAAGCAATAACCACTGTTGAGACCATATCACCTTGTCTATAGATTAGTTGTGATTGTACTATTTTTTATGATAATTGGTGTCTGTTTGTCAATATGTTTTTGTACTTTTATGTTTCTAAAATTAAAAAAAAAATCAACCTGGTACAGGTGAAAAAACATACCTGAGGATCAAAGGAACAAACTGGAAATGCAGCCATAACCACGAACACACTCAGCCACCTAATCTTTGACAAAGGGGCCAAACAAGCTCACTGGAAGAAAGACAGCCTCTTCAATAAATGGGGCTGGAAAAATTGGCTTGCCTCTTGCCAAAGACTGAAAATAGACCCAAGTCTATCACCATGCTCCAAACTCAAGTCAAATTGGATTACAAATCTCAATATTAAAACAGAAACTCTAAACCTATTGGAAGAGAAAGTAGGTAAAAATCTTGAAGACATAGGAGTAGGCAGAGAGCTTATGAACAAAAATCAAACTGCAAGGGAAACACTTCAAAGAATCAATAACTGGGACCTCATCTTACTGAAAAGTTTTTGCACATCTAAAGAAATCACCAGCAAAGTGAAAAGAAAACCCACAAACTGGGAAAAAATCCTAGCTGGCTGTCTCTCAGACAAAGGCCTTCTATCTAGAACATACAAAGAATTAAAAAACATGAACCTGTCCAAATTCAAAGACCCAGTCCAGAAATGGGCAGCTGAAATGAATACACACTTCTCAGGTAAAGAAATACAAATGGCAAATACATATATTAGAAAATGTTCTACATCTTTAGTCATTCTAGAAATGCAGTTAAAAACATTGAAATTTCATCTCACCCCAGTAAGATTGGCCAGCATTAAGAAATCATCCAATAACAAATGCTGGCAAGGCTGTGGAGAAATAGGAACACTTCTGCACTGTTGGTGGGAATGCAGACTGGTGAAACCACTGCAGAGATCAGTTTGGAGATTCCTTAGCAATCTCTGTCTAGAGGTCCCGTTCAACCCAGCTATTCCTATTCTGGGTAATTTCCCAGAAGATCTGAAAGCATCACATCACCGCGATATATGTGCACCCATGTTTATAGCAGCAAAATTCATGATAGCTAAATTGTGGAAGCAAGCCAATGTCCATCCATAGAGGACTGGATTTCAGAAATGTGGCATTTTTATATAATGGAATATTACTCAGCTATGAAGAGGGACAGATTTGAGGCCTTTGTAGGCAAATGATCACAATTGAACACCATACTCATAAGTGAAATAAATCAGAGGTTCATGTGCAGGCAGCATATTGTATCAGTGGTATAGGAATCTGAAGATGGGAATGTGGATTGGGAAGTGTGAAGGGAATCTGCTCAAAGGTAGGGAGCAGCTGGGATGAGGGGAGGAGGAAAGGGAAGAAAGGGACAGGTATGTATTTATGTGTGTGTATGCAGTATGGCTAATCTGGTGCCACTGTTGACCTGTGTCACTTTATGGTAAGGAGCAGTTCATGATTGTTTGATCAAGATTGTATGTCTATATGTGATTTCAGAAACATGCACTTCAAAGTTATCAATGTGTGGTGCAGCAACCATTAGTGATTCCATGTCACTGTGTCTGTAATTCAACTTTGATTGTACTGCTCTTGTGCTGTTTTGTGTCTTTTGTTAATGTTTTCCTTTTGTTGTTGTTGTTTTCTTTGTTTTTTATACTTTAAAAAAATAAAAATACAAAAAAAAGAAAGAAGGATGGGAAAAATACACATGTATGTACAGGGATAGCAGACATAATTGAACTGCTGTTAATTGTTTACTGATAGGAACAGTTAATGCTTAAATCTCTCTTTTACCTATTTTGCATGCTTAGATCTGGTAATCTGAACAACAAATTTGAAGACAATAGGCAATATATAAACCATTGTTGAATTCCTACCATCTTGATTAGTGAAGCTGTATTATTTCTAATTTTTTATTATCTTTTATTCTTCTTAATTGTTTGATCAACCTTGCATTCTTACATGTGGTAATCTGAGTAACTTCATTGAAGATAACAATGTGTACTGTAACAACCATTGTTAATTTCCTATCATCTTGTTTTGAAATATTGTATCACTTTTATTGGTTTTTGTGTTTTGTTTTTATCTTTGTTATTTTGTTTTCTTTTCTCTTTAAAATAAAAAGATTAAAAACAAACTTGTACTCAGAAAGGATGATGGAAAGCGCAAGAACCAATCTGACTTAAAATTTAATTTCTAGCCCAGTTTTATATACTTAGCAAGATCTCAGAGCTCTTAACTAATAGAATGCCTTAAATTTTTAAAAAGAAAATAGGTAAATTCTATCCTTCATTCTTATCCTATATTTTTGACACTCTGCCTCTACAATCCTTCTTGTGACCACATTGTCACAAAAGAAAATATTCTATTGCTTCAGAAGTTCAATTAAATAATTTGTCTGGCTGGTAATGTAGCATTTGGAGAAAGCCAAAGAACACAGGTAAACAAAATCATAATTTAAATGATTTTATTTTTTAGCTAACCATTGATGAACCACTCTCCCTGCTCATGAGACGAGAACGGGTCAGAGAGCTGCCATGGAGAGACAGTTGGTCACGAAACTCTGAAGCCATGAAGTAATACAGAATTGGATCAAAAAGGCAGCAAAGACTTGCAAGGCAAAGAGAAAAAGGATGAAAATACAGTGTACTTCTGGCAATGGAACAACTGCTAATGATTGTTTCCTTTACCATGGTATAAAAAATAAAGTTAATATGATAGGGAGTGAAGCAGATAAAAAAGACTGCAGCACACATGAAGACCATCCGAAGTGCTTTTCGCTTCTCACTGTCCCCTTGAAAAGCCATTGGTGGTTCTCTTAAGGATATAATGGTTTTCCAGGTACAACATGCAATGATGATCACTGGAATCACAAATCCAGCAAGTTCAGCAATTGTAATCATTGTGACCAATACCACGGCATTCATTTGCTTGTAGCCAAGATCAGCAAAGCAAGAGTCAGTATTGTTGCCTAAATTCGTGCTTCTGAGAATGGGAAATGGCAAACAAGCCGTCCCCACAATGACCCAGATGATAGCACTGATGCCCACATCATACCTGCGCTTCCAGTTTCTGGCTCTGAATGGCTTGAGGAGAAAGAAACACCTCTGAAGGCTGATGCATGTCAGGAAGCAAATGCTGGCATACATGTTGAGATACTTCAGGTAAAAGCACAGCAGGCAGAGGGCCCTCTGGAAAGGCCAGTGTTGGCTGATGTAGTAATAAATCCGAAGGGGTAAGGACAGCACATGAGCAAGGTCAGCCACAGAGAGGTTGATCATGAAAATGATGGCTTTGTTTTTCTTTCCAATGTAGCGGCACAGAACCCATAAGGCTGCACTGTTGGCCAGAAGACCAGGGATGAATATGACAATATAGGTAGTCGCATAGAGAGGGTACTGGAATTTCGTATCTGCGACACTGCAGTTAGTGTCAATACTGCTGGTACTGTTGCTACCCATCTTGAATGTTTCAGTATATTGATCAAGGTATGCCATGGATTATGATCTCTGCCCAAAACAAAAAGAAAAATAAAATGGTTAACTAGTTCTTAATCAACATCCAGATACTTTTGTTTTACATTTAGAGAGGCAGAATATTAAAATTAGAAGATGTCTATTTATAGAATAAAATGTAAAAACTTAAGCAAAATTTATGACTGATCTAGTCTCCCAGTGAATCAATTAGGGAATAGTGGAATTGTCTCACAACTGCTTTCTCAGATTCTCCAAATTAAATCTTCCAAAGAAGGTTGTCTTGAAATACTCAGTCTATTGTTCTCACAAAAGCAAAAGCCGTGTACCATTTGAATATATTTCTTTTTCCTCAAAAATTTCCTTAGTGAAATCCCAGGTTAGAGTGTTGCTTGCTCACAATCACAATGAAAGAAATTCAGCCTCCTTTTTGGTGGGCCTTACTTCTCCTTTCTTCACCTTACTCATTGGGCCCTGACCTCCTACAGCGAAATGTCAGCATATAGAAAATGGCCCTCCTACTTGAGCCTACATTATTTCATTATAATACCTATGACTCTGAAGTTTATCCCCGTTGGGTGATGTCTTGGGTTATGTCATTCTGCATTTACTTGAAAAACTTCAATATATGAATTTATAAACTGAAGTAGTGTATTTCTCCCCATGTCATTTGAGAAGAGAATAGACCAATTTCTCCCTCTAAGAGGAGCATTGTACTGGTACGGCATCATCAGCAGTCTTGGTTACCTTTCTCTTGTTGCTAAGATAAAATACCTGACCCCAGAATTTTTTTTTAACCGGGAATTTAACTCATGACCTCAGGCTTGCCAGACAAGCACTTATGCTGCTGAGCTATATCCCTGACCCTGACATCCAAAATTAAGGAAGGAATTGTTTGTTTAACTCACAGTCTGTGGAGGCATCTGTCCTTACTCAGCTGGCTCCAAGGCAGAGTAGCACATGGCAGAGAGCAACCATTCATGGTGGTAGAAGATAGACAAAGCAACCAGATCAAAAAGGGAGGAGCAGCATCTAGCAGCCTCTTTCCCTCCCTTACACTGTATATAAACTATTCGCCCCATGGTGGGTGTAGACTCACATCCATAATTCCAACATTGGACCATGAATCAATAAGCTGTAGAAGTCAGCCTCATGACTGCATGAGGTTGGGGGGGGGACATTCAGACACAAACCATAAGAGCAGGACTACCAAAATAATTTCTGAAAACAATTTAGGAGTTAATATTTTCATTTATCAAAGATATAGTTACAGGGAGAAAACTTATTGACACTTTGAGTCATATTGTATGCTGTAATAGGAGCTTTTATTGTGTACTACATAAGGGCAGGAAGTTGAGTAGAGTAAATGTTAGGGCTTCGTGAGGTCTGGCCATGTCGTTGTACAAATTGCAGATGATAATGGAAGGATAGAAATAGACTAAATCTTTTATTTTAGCTATTTTTTAAATATTCAGACTGAGAAGGATCTTTATAAATTATCTAATTTGGCCTCTAATACAGGTAAAAGAAGCAAAGGGAGTTTAGAACATAGAGGTGTTTATCGTCCACATAACTATTAAAGGAAACCTCTGGGACTTCAAGTGCAAGGATATGGGCCTATTATCCCAAAGAAACCCTTCTTCCCATGTTTTCTTCACAAAGAACTGTTGCAAGCATACATTGTATTGTCCTGCAGGAATGATTATTGCACTTAGAGCTGCAAGTAAAAAATCAAGTAGTGAGTTTGTTCCTCAGGTGGGGTAAGTGTTTTTGTTGTTATCTCTTTGCTTTGTTGTAGTGTTAAGTAAATTTACAACAAAGATGTAGTGTGGTTTTGGAGTCTCCTCATTAGTGGCATAATGGCTTTTTATAACATGCTCAGCCCCACTCTCATACATGGGTATGTGATAAAAGAATAAAATCCCAAGTGATGAATTCAAAGACAGAAAGAGGGTAGTGGCATGAGCTGCCATTATTTTAAAAGGTATTTTAACTTTCCCTTCTTTTCTCTTTCCCTCACCCTACTTAACCTATCATCTATGATATGTCTGAAAGAGACATTTAGTCATCTTGCACATATATGTATGACTTACACTAGAGGGTGGAGGAATGCTCAGTATGAAAAAGCAAGAAATCATCATGTTTTGACTATCAAACATCAATCCCAGAATCAGTAATTTTCCTCATGTGTTGTCTAATTTAATTTTCTCAAATGTTTTAAGAGGTACAATTACTATTACCTTCAGGATACACATGACAAAATTGAAGTACGGACAGATGTAGTAAATTTTCTTAAGTAACAAATCTAGAAAATTGTAATGATAGGATTTCCCATAATGCAGGTATTGTGGTTTGGATCTAGAATGCGCCTTACCAATAACTTATATATTCATACTTGGACTCACGGAAAGTAATGTAATTATGGAAGGGGGTGCTGATACCACTAACTTGTTGTGAGGAGATGGACCTGGTTAGAGGTAGGTCACTGGGACCATGACCTGGAGTGGTACATCTCCCTCTCTGACCTTCCCTTTTCTCTCTGTTCCTGATCACTATGATGTGAACAGCTTTCTGCTATCCAGGCCCCTACACCATACTGGTTTCTGTGCTAAGGCCACTGAACTTGGACTGAAACTTCTGAAATAATGAGCCAAAATGAACTTGTCTTCCTTTAAGTCATGAGTGTTCTGTATTTTGTTCCAGTAATGAGGAAAGCGACTGGGAGAGCAAGTTTGCTATTTTCTCTATGCCAATCCAAATAATGAAAATGACTAAGAAGGGGGTTGGCTATTTTCACTCTGCCACTGACCTCTTCCTGACTAAGATAATCTACTTCATAGAATGAAGCTAGCTTAACTGCCATTTATTTTCACATGTAAAGAACACATTATGGTAGAGCTTTTCTAATTCCATAGCAATACACTATGATCTCATGACGTGAAGTCTCCTCAACTTTGGCTGTCAGAGTAGAAGTAAACACCTGTCCTGATGTGTTCCAACTATTCCTTCCCAGTACTGATTTTGCCTTCATTATGGCCACTGTATCATACATTATGATGCAAAAGCTGAGAGTGAAGTTACAAGTGCATTTCACTTATAAGAACTAAAAACAACTCACTCTCACTCAAATCAAACTGCCATTTATGCACTTACACAAGTTTTTGCATTAATGAATATAGTTATTTGTTTTTGCTTCATTGATATAGTTTCACTTATTAAAGTAGTATATTTGATCACACCTCCGTGTTAAATAAAAGAGCCTAACCTGTGAAAACAGCAAGCTAGAGGGCAAGTTCACACCTATTTTTTTATTGTGACTTTATATCCATCTGAAATTTATACTTCAATGTGAGTTCATTGTCTCATGATCTGCTTACCAAAACTTTTTCTTTTTTATAGACTGAAGGAAGGTAAGATATGTGTTTCCCTGACATCTTTCAGTGAAAATTAAGTATCATATTCCTCTTGCTGGGGAGCAGTAAACACAATTTATTTTAGGTTGGGAAGAAATATAGTCTTTTAGAGGAAACACTTAGCTTGTTATGAACAATTTGTATCACCCAGAAATTTAAAAACAATCTAAGAAGATTCAAAGTAAGCTACTTGTCCCTGTCTCTCTCTGTCTCTCTCTCTGTCTTTCTCTGTCTGTCTCTCTCTCTCTCTCTCTTTTGCTCTGAGTGATTCACCACTCACATTGTGTTGCCAATCGTTCTCCCTTTCAATCTAGACATATTTTTGGTTTCTTTCTCACAAAGACATGTGATATTGGTGATTCACTCCTTAGTCAGTACTTTCTTTGAGCCAGTGACATGGTTCTCCTCCCAGACACTCAACTTGGAAATTGAAGTGTCTCTTAAACCCTTTTCACTATATTTGCACTCTATATATATTCATAAATCACATGATTTTACCTCCTAAAATTTTCCCCAGTCCATATCTTCCTCTTTTCACCATCCTAATGTAGGCCAGCATCATCACTCTTCTTTGAATACTACCATATAGTAACTGCCAAAATGGACTGCTTATACTCCAGTCTTACCCCTTATATTAACTTTCCTTTACTCTGTCTAATACTAGTATTATCTTTTAAAGGCCTACTGTATATTTAGAGGTTAGGTACTTTTTTGTATTATTTTGTTGTTCCTCACAGCAGCCCTATGATTTTTTTTATTTTACAAGCGAGAAAGTTGAGGCACAGAGAATTTAAGTTACACTGAAGCAAAAATACTTGCATGGGGTAAAAAATGATGAAGTCTTATAATTGGAACCTATACTTATTGCCATAATTTTCTTCCTAATCACATTTATCAAACTTGTTCAAAATCTGTTATTTAGGTTAGTGCTCATTGATGTCAGGAGAAATGCCATCTCTTTATCCCTTCTAGACCTTTTCACATGTAGCTCATGTAATCCTTGTTTGATATGTCATATCTTTACTTTATTTAAGATTTTTACTGGTTCTCATTTCCTGTTAGCATTAATTCTGAACTTCTCCTTGTGGCCTAAATGTCTTTATTATGGCTTCTGCGTCCTTAGAGATCATTTAATTCCATTCTCTTCCTCATTTTTCTCTCATTTAAACTACAAAGTGATGCTTTAATTCTGAGCCAGGGTGTTTATATCATAAAGTCTTAAGTACCTGTATATGTTGTTCTCTGGGCCTGGAATTCTCTGTCTTTAGATATTTCCATTTCTATCTCCTTTTAATCTCAGTTTTCAAGAGACACTCATCTCCAACACTATCCAATGTAACTTAAATACCATTACATATTCTCATACTCTCTATTCATTCACTTTATTGCATGAACATTCATTACTCAGATGTTGTTTACTTGTCTATTGGCTATTTCCCTTGCAGTAGGCATAACTTCGTAAGCATCACAAAAATATGTTTCACTCATCAGTACGTAATAAAAATTCAACCTCCTAACAACTAACCATTCAAAGAATATTAGTATAATCGGACCAAATTGCACGTATGGCACAAAGTTCCTATTTGAAACCTGAGTAGAAGCATTCAGCAATATATTGAATAACTTTATATAACAGATAATACATTTCTGCTACCTGCTGTTTCCCTAAAATGCTATCTTGTGTTAGCATGAATATTTCCTGCACTTACATTTCCTACTTACAGAACATGTGGTTGTTATGTTTAATTATGTCAACTTGACTGGCTTGGAATCCCCTGAGGGGATTAGATAGGCACACCTCTGGATTTGTGTCTGGGTGGGTCATGGAGACCTAGGTCTTAAATCCAGTCACTAACTTTCATCCCTGGCACTGGTTCCCAGTTTTCCTTCTTGGCCACTGTGAGATAAACAGCTTTCTTCTGCTATGTCTCTCCACGTGAAGTTGTGGCTGTTAAGTATTGTGTATAAGTGACAAGCAAGTGACTAATGAAGAAAATTGGTTCCAGAATTCTGAGCAATGACTGAACCTGACCACATGACTTACAAGCCTTTGGAAATGATTAGTGGGAGGATTTGGAAAGATCTGGAAATGAAGTTGAAAGCAACTTTGGAATGCTATAAGCAGAGACTGATGGATGATTCTGGTTGCAGCTCAAAACACCTGAATGTAGAGAGTAAAGGTAAGGTTTTCACGGTTTAAAATGGGAACAGGGACTTCACTGGAAGTTGTGTGTTGTATTGTGGCAGAAATTTTGTCTGCACTTTGCTCATGTTCTCAGAACTTGTGAAAGACAGATTAAAGGATGTAGACTAATTAATCTGCTGCAGGAAATTTCAAGGCAGCCCAAACTTGAGCCTGTTGCATGAGTACTACAAGTTGCTTTCAGCTAGATTGATAGAGAGAATCATGCACAAAGTGCAGAACAGAAAATGTAAGAAACAAATTTTGGCCCATAAGGAACCATATGCAATGTTCATATTAAAGGAGGCAGGGCTGATGAAAGCAATATTAATAACATTAAAAGAAAATAAGTACTTTAGTTTCTCTTTAAGAATATTCTAGAAGATTGTAGTAACTATTCAAATACTTACTCTTTGTTTAGCTTTGATAAGCTGCTTAACTGCTGTGGATTACATTTTCTTCATTATTACAGCAAGACAATCTAAATTAAATGATGTTTAACTCCTTGTCAACTCTAACTTGTCCTGACTTTGTTGGCACTGCCCTTGCAGATCCTGCCCCTAAATAATACCACCAGCACTGACAACCTTACCCTTAATTCAACCATCTCAGCTTACACACTGACTCATATTAATAAATACCGTAAATGCATACCTATGTTCAGTAATTGCCATCAATCAAATTATAAGTAATCATCAGGATATATATTTCCAATGTTGTGGATGAGGAAACTAGGTTCAAAAAATGATCTTATTTACCTGAAGCTATTAAGGATAAAGTGACAGTCAGAAGGCTGAAGTTTAAATTCTAGGATGGAAGTGAATATTCTTTCCCTAGTACCAACTCTACAAATCTTCAGCCTCTTGATTCTCCTCTTGTTTTCACCTTTCATCATTGTCACCAGCACTACTAAGTAAATGTTTATCAAGTTTGTTTCTTCTATTTTCTTTGATAGTAAGGCCAACCTGTCAGCTTATTCTTATGGTTTGTCACTAGATGTCCCTCTAAAGCCTCATGCAGTCATGGGGCAGGCTTCTAGAGTTTTTGATTGATTCATGGTCCAATGCTGGGATTATGGGTGTGAGTGCCATACCCACCGTGGGGCAGTAGCCTGCATACAATTAAAAGGAAGGAAAGAGGAGTGCTTTCTGTTGCTCCTCCCTTTTTGCACTTGCTGCTTTTGCTGTTTTCTGCCTCTATGAACTGTTACCCTTTACCATGTGCCACTCTGCCTTGGAGCCAGCCAATATGGACTGAAACCTCCACAAACTGTGACGTAAATAACACTTTCTTCCTTCATTTTGGTCATCGGGTATTTTGTCTCAGCAATGAGAGAAAGTAACCAAGACATTTATCATCTTGGAGAACAAGGATAAACTAAACAGCAAATAAAAGTTATTTGCGGGGACACTTCCAGGTTCAAGTAGACAACATATATGTGTCATTTGAAATTTTAATGCGTTTTGCCTTATCTGACCTATGAATTATACAAGATAGTCTGATCTTTATGACCAAGATGTTTTTGAATCACATAATCACAGCCAAGGTGCAGCAGGTACATTTGGAAACTATTATTTTCTGGAGTAATTCAAATCAAATTAAAATAACCCTGTTTAACATAATAAAAACATATTTCAGTAGATTTTGCAAAGATAGATATTTTTCTCTGTTAACCAGAAGAAATAAAATTATTTTTATCCCTAAAATTAATTAAAGCAATTATACTACTCACCACCTAACATTTTAAAGTTTAAATTTCACTTTTGATGGATAGATTTTATTGGGATTTTAATCATTTAAGAAACGGTAATTAGGTATTATGTTTGCTGTTGGGAAAATATTTTATAAGCAGAAAGAAGCATCTTCCTTGGGCAGACTTGGGAGCAAATCATGACTCACATCACAAATTTACTGGTTCTCTGGCTTGAAATAATTTATTTCATGTCTCCAGGTATCATTTTTCTCATTTGTAAAAGTAGTATTTCAATTTCTGATACACAGGGCACTGTAAACATTCAATGAGAAAGTAGTTACACTTATGTCTGGGATACAGTAAGCATTAAATAAATGTGAACTCATTTCCTATTTACTTGTATACAGAGTCATCTCCAGGGATTTAGTTGGAGTCTATACTTTTCTGAGTTTAGTGTAGCCTCAAAGAAACACATTTGTAGGCATGGTTAGGTCTAGTACAGTAATTCCTAAAATGAGTTATGGAGAGGATTTGTTACTTGAAAAATATATATTATTTATTATAATAAACATATTTGGGAAACAAAAACAAAATTATTTCCATAATATAAACTGCAAGAAGTTAAAATCTGTAAAATATTCTCGTCTGTGAGGCACAAAAGTACTTGGAAGATTTCAACTTCATGGGTAGATTTTTCAATAAGCTCAGGCTCTTTATTTCTACAGTATCAAGTCCACAATGACGTTGTAGTGAAATTTGCATGTTTATCAAAGGTAATCATGTCTATAAGATTAAAGATGTTGAGTGAATATCATTGTCATTGTGAAAGTCAGACTTTAGAACTCTTTCTCATGTTTATGTTTTGTATATTATCACATATTTATCATCTTTTTAAAATAATTGCCTGTGATACAAAATTTGAAGCTATTATGATCAGATTATTTGAAAGAAATATATGAAGATTAAGAAAGATTACTTTAGGGGGTTGGGGATATGGCTCAGTGGCATAAGTGCCTGCCTGGCAAGTGCAAAATCTTGAGTTCAATTCCTGGTGCCCCCCCCAACATAAGAAAGATTACTTGGTTTTCTTGATGATATGACCTACATTTACAGAAGGTCTATTCTAGTTATAGTTCCTTAACATGCCCCATTATTTACTAATCCATGGCATTTATCTCTTCTCATTTACCCAACAGTTTATAATCAAATCATTTTATTACTAGGACCACCTGTTCTATGGCCTCCCTTATGAGATTATTGAGA
Organism: Dinomys branickii; assembly: GCA_004027595.1. Lineage (NCBI taxonomy): Eukaryota > Metazoa > Chordata > Mammalia > Rodentia > Dinomyidae > Dinomys > Dinomys branickii. Next base: position 12,963 of record PVLD010028367.1, read on the forward strand.
CAATATTAACAGAACAATTTGCCCAAGGCCACATAATGTTTTTAGCACAATAGGTTATAATCTAGACTTCTTGACTGCTTGTATATTGATGTATTTACTTCATCATGCTGCCTGTAAAGCATGTGAATCAATAACAGACAAACATCTCCCTGTAAAATATGTTGATCTGGGGTATAAGTAAACCATTTGGACAAAAGCATTTACATAAAGCAAAAATCATCTTCCACCAGCCATTGTCCTGATTGTTCGAACACATTGAAGTTGGAGTTTCATATCTATCTCTGTCTTCTTTGTTAGAAATATGACAGGGGCCATAACTTACTTGGCTCCCAGGACTCTTGATCACTCATCTAAAACACAGCTAGTCACAAAGTACCACCAGAAACCACCTAGAAATGTGTTCATTCATCTGGAGTCTTGTGCTATGCCATTGCTAGAGTTTGAGAAGTGAACACAACATGAACTCAACAGCGTTCCCAATAGGATCCCCCAAAATGCAACTGACTAAAGAAGGACCTGTGTTCAACCTGAATCACGGTGAAAACACTTGTCCTAAATATATGACTTGATTCTCAGTATAATTCAAGTTACTTCCACTTCTGTATACCTGAATATCATCTACATTAGCTGTGAATAATTTTACTACATTTAATTGTTCAAATAATCTCCCTAATTAATTGAAATGGTGGTGACCCCCACATGCATTTGAACATCCAAAATAAAAATATCGTCACTTTCAAGATTCTTGAAATTGAAAATGCTCCATCACATTGTTTCTCTTATAAAACCAGAAAAACTAAAGAAAACTAGAGTAAAACTAAAGAGCAAAATTAAAGATAGATAATAGGAAGTAGGGATGCAGATCACTATCAAAGGGAAAGGTGATTCAGAGATGGAGGGATGGGGAGAGAAAGAAGTGATAAGGGATGAAAAGAGGAATTTGGGTGAGTTATGTCCATGTACTAACTCTAGACAACTAATGTAAATATTATGTATGAGGAACATGTACCAAAAGGAAAGAAGAGGTCAAGGTACAGGTGGAAGTGGAGGGGAGGAAGAGAAAGGGTATGAAAAAGAAATTAAGATGTGTTACATACATGTACCAACTTCCCCATAGGAATGTAAACATGCACTAATAAACTAAAAACAGTAGAAATAAAAAACACTCTCCTCCTTTTAAAAAAAGCACAACAAAGTAATTTATCATTCTATTTAAACTGAGCCTGGTTCCCCTGATTTTACAGAGTCCACCCTGAGAGACGCCCCAACTGAGAGTTTTCTTTCAATTCAGTCAACGTATCTCAGAACCACAGAAGTGCTAACACTCATTAATGGTAATAATCATTGAAAAGACAAATATCTCACTTCTGGGCTCTTCTATCAAATAGGGCTGAGGTTTACATGAAAAAAGTATCTTTTAAAGGATCAAGTAACCCCTGTGGGCAGACTCTCAAAATATCTGGCATATTTTATCTTTTTCTAACCTAAAAATGATCAGGACCCTAAATACATTCACAATATTCCCTGAGAGACTCAGGCCATTGTAGGGAAAATGTGATATGTATTACAAAATACAGATGGTAGTTTCAGCTCTGCCTCTAACAAGCTGGGTCATCCTAAGTATCTTAATACTCTCAGTATCTCTGCAAGCTAAACTAACCAATCCAATGTTCTTATGCCTGAAAATATGCCCTCATTTTGCAAGTAGATAATCTATATGCAGCAGAAATTCACATCCCCTTCATCTGATAAAATTGTCAAATATCCTCAATAAGTGTCATTGAGAATTCACTACTTACCACGTTATGCCATCTCCAACTTCCACTCTATGAAGAGCCCTGAACAAAGAATAAGATGCATCACAGACTTCATGGTCCTGGTGTACAGGTGGGGATTGAGGATATTATCCCTAACTTTGGACTCTGGTAAAATACAAAAGCAGTGACCTTTGTTCACAGTGTAGAATTTTGAGATGAGAAACCAGAGACCATTTGAATTCCCCAACTTCTCTCTTGATCTTTATGTTCCCACCAAGCCTTCCATATGGAATCACCAACTCCCAAGGGTTACGTTGTAACTTACCCTGGAGCTAAGCCGGGGTATGCACTCTTGTTTCTTTGCAATGAGCTGAAGTGAATAAAGACTAACTAGGGGTGGCACCCACATATCCTGTTGATAACTGAAAAACTGGTTCTTGAAAGAGGAAGTTGAGTACATTTGGTGTCTCACCACAGAAGTCTTATTTGCACGTACTGAAAGTAAGTCTCAAGCAAATTATGGTAATTAAGGTTTGCTTCTTTTTCATTTCTTTGGTACAGAGAAATTCAAACTGAGAGATTCAGAGGTGCTGCATAAACCATGAAGGCATATCAGCCTTCTCACCACTTTCCAGTCTATATTCTACCATAACTAAATGTTTGTCTCTGAAAAAAAAGCTGGAATTTTCAAGCAAAACCTGTAATGCGTTTAATTAAGAATAGGAAAATTATTACTGCTTCAAGTTTCAGTTGAAAAGCCTGAGGAAATCTCAATAATAAAACTCAAAATTAGCAATAAGATTACTTTTGCTTAAGCTACTCTATCTACAGTAAACTTCCCTTAACCTCTTCATCTATAGGTTCACAATTTAATGTTTAGCTATTGGTGTATTTCTTATCTTCTTACTGTACTATAATCTACTGGAGAACAAAGACTATGTCTCACTCAACTCTCTATTCCTAGCTAGATCAGCACTAGGGATTTTCATAGACGTTTATTGAATGAATAATACAGGTTATGGATGAATATATAATGTTCAATGAATGCATAATTAAATAAAGATACATTATTGATTACAGAGTCTCTTGTGGAGTCAGATTCTGATAATTATGTACAGTGTTTATTGGAGTTTTCACAAGTATGCAAATAAATATCAAGCACTTGGAAACAATAGCTTCAACAAAGTCAGAGTAATTCTGAGAAACAAGGCTCACTAAGCAGCAAAACATCTATGGGTATGTAAGGAAACTACACTCAGAGCCCAGGGCCCTGAGCTGTAAAGAGATTTCTGGGAAATAACAACAGCAAAGGAGAAACACTATATTGTTGTGTATTAGGGCAGATGGCAACATTTTGGCTTTAAAAATATTTTATTAGTACTTGTTTGCAATTCATGCAGTTTATAATCATCTTGGGGAGTAGTTACATGTAAGTATTACAGCTTGTTTTTTTTCTAATCAACTTCTCCTTCCACTTTCCTCCTCTTGTTCCCCTATTACCTTTTACATACATTTTGATATTGTCTTAGCTCATGTTATGACATATAATGTTTACATGGATTGGAGTTATCATGATCATATACATAGCACATCTTTATCCCTCTCATTTTCCCTTCCCCTCCTCCTCACTTCTTACCCTTGTATTATATACAGCTAAGTTGGGTAGAAATATTGTAAGCAGTCAGACAGGGCTAGCCCCTTGAGGGAGTCAATGCAGAGGATGAGAACACATTACAACTATGGCCACAGTTGCATCTGTTGGAGGCCAGGCCTCAAGAGCAAAACAGAATGAACAGGCCTGCAAAGTGCTCCAGAGGATAAGATAATTAGTATCACCTGTCCAATGAAGATTAAGTAGGCATCAGTCACCCTGGTGGATGACCAAGATTCCCAATCCATCCCTTCATAAAGAAGTTCTCTGTTCTTTCCATGTACACCTATGTGACCTGCTTCCTCATTAGATTAATATTGCCTAAATGGCTACAATTGTAGTGAATCTTATTGGTTGATCATAACTTTGACCCACACTGTAACCACCTCTTCATTTTGCTCTATAAAACTTCCTTTAAGAGGTGGGTTCCTTGGCAACCCACTTTCAGATCTCCTCCTGTCTCTCAGTAGCTATTGCTCTCAATAAACATTTCCAAATCTTTTGTTAACCTCTTTTGTTCCTTAGAATTCATTCTTTGAGTTTGGGGAACATGGATTCAGTGTGTCTTACATCTAGCAGGTTGGGAGTTACATTTATTTCCCCTATATCATTTGTTACCTTGAATCACTTTCCTATTGGATGAGATGTCACCTTTTCACTTTCTATCCATCCTTTATCATTTTCTTTGTACTTTGCCTCACTTTGTACTTTGCCTCACTCAGATGAAAGATACAATACAGTATTTAAGCTTGTGTATCTGCTTTATTTCACTCAGTATTATATTTTCCAAATGTATCTGTTTTCCTACAAATGTCTCAAATTTGTTATTGTTTATAGCAGAGTAATATTCCATTATACATATATATTATAATAGAACATAGATTGGATAGGCACATCTTGTTGATCCAATCATCAGTTGATGGGCATACAGGCTGCTTCAAGGGTTTAGCTATTATGAATTATGCTGTTAAAAACATTTGGTATGCACCTATCACTGTGGTGTGATAACTTAAATTCTTTAGGGAAGATACCTAGCATAGGAAGAGCTGCATAGTATGGAATTTCTAATTTCAACTCTGAGAAATTTCCATACAGAATTCTATAATGTTTGTACTAGCTTACATTCTCACCAATAATGCAGATAGATTCCTTGTTCACTACAGCAATGCCAGAATTTGTTATTATTTGATTTCATAAATATTGCCATTTTTCTTGGTAGAATCTTAGCATTGTTTTGATTTGCATTACTGTAATGGCCAAAGATACTGAAGGTTTTAAGTATATTTTAACCACTTGCATTTCTTAATCTGTGAAATATTTATCTCTCTAGACCATTTCTTAACTGGGTCTTTAATTTTAAGTGGCTTTATTTTTTGAGTTCTTTGCATATTCTAAATATAAGTCTTCTGCTTTTGGTGCAGCTGTCCAAAATTTTTCCAATTCTGTAAGTTTTCTCTTCATTGAACTGATTGACTCTTTTGCTGTACAAAAGCTTTTCAGCCCAATAAAATCCCATTAGTTGACCCTTGCTGCTATATCTTGTACAATTGAGGTTCTTTTTAGAAAATCCTTTCTTACACCTAAGTCTTCCAGTGTTTTATATATCTTATCTTCCAAAAGGTTTAATGTTTCGATCTTTGCTACAATATCTGTTTGTAGAAAAATAAAAGAAGACAGTATGTAAACTCATGTATGCTGATTTTAAAAGTAGGGATAACATTCCTGTAGGAAGGCAAGTGATCAACAGTAGCTCTTATTATAAAATCAGATGATTGTAGAAGTAGATGGAACAATTCCCAACACTCAGGGATGTCCAGTAAAACTCACAATGACATCACAGAATGGAAAAGAAAAGCTTTCAGCAATAGAAAGTGAGAACTTGGGCTGACTGATAATATGACTTGGGAGAACTGGCAAAGGGATAGGATCTACATCCTTGTTAATATATGGCAAATGAAACAAGCTTGACCATGCGGCTCCTTCTTAACTCTGATTTAAAGCATTTATCCAGCTCCAATCTGTGATTAATTTGGGCTGAATATTTGGCATTCTTACTACAAAGAGAATATACTGACAGCCCAACACACATCTCAGGACGTGTGATAGTTTCATTCTTCCCAATAATTTTTAAATAGACTTCCTCATACAAATTCAGCCTTTGTGAGTTTTGAGAGTTTATGTCAGTTTTTCCAGGATAATACCCTTTCTTCAACAAAGAAAATTCTCAATATATGAAGAAAAAGAATCCCTTTCTGACAGTAAGCTATCTGAAGCCACCTTATTTTTATAGACATCAGTTTAACATTCTCAGAATAAATTCTTAGAAACTTACTTCTTTTTTCTGTAATATGGAAGTAGTCTCTCCTGTAAATGGCCTTAAAAGGAGAAGCAATAGAAGATCAGAATTCAGTGTTTCAATTATGGCAAAAGAATACTTCACCTCAATTATTAAGTTATTTAGAAGGTGCAAAGCTGTGAACAAACCAAAAAGTTGATAAATTACAATTACCTTGATTTAACATTTAGAAGAACTAAAAGCCTTCTGGTTGTTGGGTATATATGTATCATTATTACTTTAAATTAAACAACAAATATCCTAGTCTCCTTTCACCTATAGATCTGATTGCTTCCCTTTTTTCTAGGTATCCCCCGAAGTTTTCCTTACTTGATGGTAATGTTGCCCTGGGCTGGAAAAATTGTGGTTTCTGCTTTAATGTTTATTTTTACCTCACTAATGGTAGCAGTAAATGAGGAACTATAGCTATTGTTGAGATCATTATTCTGTACCACGTACTGCTTCTTCTAGGAGGATCTTTGCACCATGAAAATTTTTTTCTTAAGACGCTTCTGATTTGATTTTTATAATATTGACTATAGGGTTATGTGTCTCCTTTTACACAGAATGCTGAAAGTGTACAACAAAATTAATCTCTAGATAAAAAGTATAACATCTTTTTAGATATGTTTTTCTTGCTTTGGCCTCTTTCATGACTTAATCTTTAGGTCCTTCTTATATTTTCTTTATTGTTTCATATTTACCTTTGATTCAAATTACATTGCTATGGGAGCTGGGGATATAGCTCAGTGGAATAAGTGCCTGCCTAGCAAGCGCAGGGTCCTGAG
>PVLD010028368.1:0-19495 GCA_004027595.1 Dinomys branickii
CTCCTTGTCTTGCCCTGTCTTGTTTTCTGTTTGAGCCCCAATTCCATTCCTGTGTGTGTGTGTGTGTGTGTGTGTGTGTGTGTGTATGTGTGTCTATAGGGCATGGCTAATTCTTGTATTGTCCTTTTTACAATAAACTTTCTGCTACTTTCATACTCATCCAATAATTCTCTGAGTACTTTATTCTGTTCTTTTGCTTTCTGCCTCAAGCCTGTACACACTGTATTTGGCAGTTTGGCAGTCTTTCCAAATCTTTGAGTGCGCTCTTTCTAACTGATCTCACTATGACTTTTTGCACCTTCAAGGATCAAGACCGGTTCCCCTGCAGGACCAGGGTGTGTCATGCCAAGTGGCTGGCTGAGACCTCACGTCTCTCTTGCTCAAACTCATGGGGATCCAGTCACCCTTTAATGCTCTACAGTCTTTGCATCTGTCTTCTCCAGTGCCTGTGTGATCTCTCTTTTTTTCTGCTTGATCTCTTTTTCCATTGTATATATCCTATTCTTATCTTCAAAATCCTGTTTTCGCTCTTTAGCTTGCTTTCTGTCTTTCTTCCTAAGAAAATCCCTTTCTTTCTTCAGTTTGAACAAGTTTCTGGATTTTATTTCATTGTTCTGATGTTTCTGTGTTGGTAAGAAGTCAGTCAGGCTAGTGATATATTTTTCTGTTGAGAATGTTTACATATTCCTATTTTATTGAGGTTTAAAAATCAAAATTAGATGGTAAACTTTATTGTTTTTATTTTGCTTTCTAGAAATGATTACTTCTTGTTAGTTACGTTTGCTTCTATTTTTCTAAAGATAGCCCCAATTCCCCCTACTTAGTATGCTCTTTTCCAGATTAACTTTTTACACTTTCAAATGATCATTAATTTCTTTTCTTCTTCTTTTAGTGTATTACTTCATAATCCTTTCTTTCTATTTTCAGTAGAGTTTTATTTTCCTACAGTATACTTTCAGTATGGCTTAGTAATTAGAATTAATTCAGTTACAAACATACTTCTTAACTTTGAAACATATCTCTGCACTTGAATTACAGACAAAGTTAATCATCAATATGGTAGAGATTTGTTTTTTTTTTTTTTTTTTTTTTTGGCGGTACTGGGGATTGAACTCAGGACCCTGCGCTTGCTAGGCAGGCGCTTATTCCACTGAGCTATATCCCCAGCCCCTTAATCATCAATATGATCTTAAAGCTTTGAAATTGTGTGATACTTGTTTTAGAGCCAAATTATGATCAGTCTCTTTGTAAATGGTTCAGTTATATTTGAAAGAGTGTTCTTTTCAATTTTTAGGGTGCATTATTTAAATATTGGATAACTTTTGTTTTGAATCTTCACTTTGTTGAAATGTTTAATGTCTTTCCTATTCTCGTTGTAGATATATTAACTGTCCCTTGGGACCCTGATTTCAATTCTTTTGGGTATGTACTCAGGGAAGTGAATATGATATATATTCTTTGGATATATTTTCTTTTGGATTGCTGAATCATATGATAGTTCTATTCTGATTTTTTAAGGAATCTCCATACTGGTTTCCATAGCTGCTGTACCAGTTTACATTCCAACTAACAGCATGTAAAGTTTCCAGTTTCTCTACAACTTTGCCAGCTGTCTTTCTTTCTTGGAAGAATCATCTGGAAGTTGTGAGGCAGTAAGTCATTATAGTTGGGCATGACTTTTATATCATTCTTTTTATATGTTACTAGATGGGTACATGACTAGGTTTGGTAGTCTTTTGTTGAGGAATTTTGCATCTATACTAACAATGACATATTGACTTATATGCTAGTTTTCTTTTCTTGTGATGTATTTGTCTAATTTTATTATTGAAGTAATCCTGGCTTCGTATGATGAGTTCAGATGTATTCTCTCTTGTTTATTTTCCTGGAAGAGCTTGTGAAGGATTAGTGTTAACTCCGTTTGTGCTTGACAGAATTCATGACTGAATGCCTTTGGCCCTTGACCTATGTTTGCTTGTTGAGCAAGCAGGTGGATTTAGTAATGAAATCTTTTTATATGTAATATAAAAAGAAAATATATTTTCTTTTCTTCTTGAGTCTGTTTTAGAAGTTTGTGTCTGTCAAAGAATTTATCCATTTCATCAGGGTATCTAATTTATTGGCATATATAATTGGCCTTCTTGGGCCATTGGTTCTCTGCACTCGTGGATTCAACCAACACAGATTTTTAAAAATTTTAATAATTATATCAGTACTGACCATGTACATTTTTCTTTGTCATTTTTCTTGAACAATGCAGGGTAACAACAATTTATATTTATATTCTATAGGTGATTTAAAGTCTTCAAAAGGTGTGCAAAGGTTATATTAAAATACTATACCATTTTATATCAAGGACTTGGGCCTCTCCAATTTTGCCATTTGCAGAGATGGTGGTGGGAGAGTGTGGGATATAAGAAACATGTGGACAAGCCATGCCTGTATCTTTGTCACTATAACCATGAGGATCCTGATGTCCCCTTTCATCTCTTTGACCTCTCCGGTCATGAGTATTAATGATATATTTTATTTTCAACTCTGTACATTTTTATATATGTGAAATAAGTTCATATACCAGAACAGTTTACCAAACGTAACTATATAATTCCATCACAGGTAACTAAAGTCAAACATAAATTTTGAAAAATTTTGGCTACTTTCTCTTCTGATTGTTAGGGTAACGTTTCTAACATGTTTTTCAAAAAGTAACAACACTTTCTATCCCAGGAGGTAATGAGAAAGGCTTACAGTCCAGAGTAAAGTAATAATGATACTCACTTACTATCCAGTATGACAAATCTTTAAAAAGCTTACCTCACTCCAGCCTCATCGAAGGGCTGGGGATATAGCTCAGTGGAATAAGCTCTTGCCTAGCAAGCGCAGGGTCCTGAGTTCGATCCCCAGTACCGCAAAAAAACAAAACAAAACAAAACTCCAGCCTCATCGAAATCCTCTAGGGAAGATTCTGTTATTCCACTTAAGAATGAATAAAATGAGTTAGAGAAAGGCTAAATAAGTTATTGGACAAGGTAACATCACAATTAAGTTTTACAGCCACAGAAGTTGAACCCAGGAAGTGTAAGTCTTGGATGTTTATAATGCTATAATGCAGAGGGGGAGGAATTTTATAATAGGATAATTTAGTCTTTTCTGACCAGTGATTTCCTTCTGTGGGCTTTCTTTACTTTTAGGAACTTATAACCAGAGAGATCTAACTCAGAGGCAGGCACCTTGTGACATTTTGTGAAACGTGTAGTTCAGTGGAGAATGTTGTATGTGTGTAAAGGAATACTTTTACTTGCATGTCAACTAATGTCTATTTAACTCTTCATTCATATTGTTGAAAATATTCACAAACTCTTTAAATAACCATAAAGCAAAACTTATGAGTGTAACCAATTAAAATTTCCAAATATACAAATATTGATTATAATCTTCATGTTTTCAGAAGTTTAACACAGAAAATTTTAAGTGCTTTGAAATCTTAAAAATTCATCTAAAACAGCACAATGATTACAATTTTTTTCATTACACTATTGCCAAAATCAGTTTTTGAAGTACTAATATGGGGACTTAAAAAGTAGCTCTGTTTTGACTCTTATGGAGAGATTTAGGAAATTTACAAACTAGAAAAAAATTTCAGCTTCCCTCTTATTCCCTCACTCTTTGGACTCTTATCAAATTAGTTTGGAACATTTGCACTATCTCAGTTTTAAAGAAGCAATAATTTTTTTCTCTTATTTATTTTATATTATAAAGTATTTGTCCCCTTACCAAGATGAAACTGGTACTTTCAGTGCTTCTCAGACATGAACAATTTTACCTGAGTCTGAAGAATCATTAACAGTCTATTAAATTTGCTGACATACTATTATGCCAAGTAAATACAACTATTTAAGTGTTTGAAAATATAATTATGCTAGTATTTGACGGGTAAAACTAGCTTCCTTTTATCCCCTCCTACCTTTGGCTGTTAATTTTAATAAGTGCACAGGTATATTATTATTCCCTTGTGGGGACAAAGAATACAATTATCACGACTGTGGAGGTTTCCATTCCCAATCTGATGGTATGATTTAAATATAACCTCTGAGAGTTATGCATCTCCATTAACAAGGGCTCTGCAACTGGAGACACAAACTGATCCGGAATGGTCAATGTTACTGAAGAAAGAAAACCCTGTCATGAATCTTCTTATGGATCCTGTGGTCTCTTATGCAGAACTAAGCATGCTTATTACAATTCCCAACAAGCTGAACTATAGAAACTTCCAGAACTGCTAAACAAGTACTTGATTTAAAAGTAGATACAGATAATGATATAGATGAAGATTGATTTTGCCCAACCGTGGGACTGCTGATAGGTTGGATAGAATAATTCTTTGCTGTGGAAGGTTGTACACTGTAGGATATTTCATGGCATCCCAGCCCTATACCCTCTGGACGCCAGCAACATCTGACCCCTAATTACCACTGCCCCAAATGCATCAGGATGCTGCTGAACTTGGAGAAAAAAACCCGTTGTTTAAAGACCACTGATAAATACACAGAATCCAAATGTGTCTTGCTGTTTGGAGAATTAGAGTCCAGTAGAAACTCTCTTAAAAGCTTCTCTTTCCTTGGTAGTCCTGCTTGAAGTCGTGGCCTACAAAGGCCTCTTCTTGACCCAAAGCTGAAGGCCAGTAGAGAGGTCAGAAAAGCCCCAAGGGTCACAAGGAAGGAGCTGTTCTCTGATTTCCAGATAACGTTGTCTTTTGCTTGCTTGGGATGAGCAGGGATTGCTGTCCTTCAGTGAGAGGTTCTGAGGAGCTGCATACATAAATGTTTATGTCAAGTGCTCACATTGGCAAAGTGAGGAAAGTGTACTTTTTAGGGATCAATAGTTCGCATAAACATTCTGCCATACTTGCATCTGTAAGTTGAAAAAACACAGTGTATAGTTCAAGACTATTCTCAATTCATACCCATAAGCAATGCATGTAGTGGAAATCTTCAGAGTTTGTGTTTCTCTTTGAAGCTTTGATTTCTGTTGCTTTTGCTGTTCTGTCTCTTTGCATCTGAGCTGGTATTTGAGTGAATACGATTGGACCAGAAGGGTTTAATGCTTTATTACAATGAGAGTGGTTATTTCCTGTGGCATGAAAGTACTGATGTTATATTGTACTGTTTATTTATTTATTTATTTTTTTTTGCGGTACTGGGGATCGAACTCAGGACCCTGCGCTTGCTAGGCAGGCGCCTATTCCACTGAGCTATATCCCCACCCCCGTTATATTGTACTGTTATAAATGCTAAAGCCTCACATAGATCATTGGTAACATGGTAACCTTTATCTAACTTGTAAGTTCATTTCAGTGCTGTTTTCAACTTAGCATCTCAGGAAAAAGCTGTTTTTCTATATTTGAAGAACATGAGAACTGGCATCAGAGATACTCATATACAGGAATATTTAGACAATTTTATTTGCTGAAGTAGACAGTGATATTGTGTATGCCAACACTAAGGGAAATAACTGACAATAGTTTTGCAATGAGAGAAACTTTCAGCAATTTGTTTCATTGTAAAGAAGGTCATTTAATTCACTCAACAGAAATATCCTTTGATACTCAACTGATTTTGTTTTTATTTTGTAGCTACAGCCATGGGAAATGTATTCTGCCTGAGAAAGCTATGAAGATCTCATATATTCCTCATTTCTTCTATGTTACTTTAGTCCCCTTCTATCTTACATTCTCTTTCCAACTCTGCCTGTTCCCTCTTTTCTCACTATATTCTTCTTTTTAAAACTTGCTTTGTGGTTTTCTTTCCCTTGGGCTCGGTCTTCCTATCTCTTCACAGTTTACCAAACATCTTGCAATGGCTGTGCTCAGTTTGTATACGACAAAGAGAACTGGTACCAACTTTTTATTTTGTCACATAAGAATGTTGAATCTTTTCATAATTTCTCTTTATGGTCCTGTTTTAAAAGAGTTTGAGTGAATGAGTAATGCAGAATGAAATTTCTGTGGTGAGAATGCTGATTATCTGTTGCCCATTTATTGTGATAGAATTGAGGCTGGTTATAAGACAGAAGCACTCTAGGTAGTAAAAACTACATGGAGGAAGGAGGTAACAAGATAAAATTCATTCTATCTTAATTTTACATGTAATAAAATTTATATCTTATCATGTATAGTCCTGAGTTGTGAAAAATGTATAGTCACGGTTATGGCTTGTGTCTAGATGTCCCCGCAGAGCCTCACGCAGTCATAAGTGGAGCTTTTTCAGAGTAGCTGGATCTAGAGTGTGTGACCGATTTATAGCACAATGCTAGGATTAAGGGCACTGGGATAGGGTGTGTGATTAGCTTGGTATCCGCCCTAAACTGGGTAGCTTAGTGGAATCCAAAAGGGGCAGAAAGAAGCGGCGACGCTCACTTGTTGGTTCGCTTGCTGGCTTTTGCTGTCTGCTGACTGCCGTGAGCTGTTTCTCCTCTGCAATGCCCCTCCACTATGCCACCCTGCCTTGGAGCCAGCCAGCTATGAACTGAAACTTCCACAGCTACAAGCTAACTGTACCTCTCCCCTAATGCTGGGTATTTTGTCTTGGCAATGTGAAAGGTAACTAAGACAGTCGTACAATTATTACCACCACAATCCAGATACACAAAAGTTTCACCACCTCATTTTCATGACAACACTTTGTCCTCCATTTCTGTCCTGTCCAGCCTCTGGCAACTGCCAATCTGATCTGTCAGGCCTTTCTGGTTTTGCCTTTCCACAGTGTCATGTACTTGGAACCATACAATCTGTAGCCTATTGAATCTAGAGAGTTTTTCACTTAGCAAGATGTAGTTATAGTTATGACTCATTCTTTGGTATCAATAGTTTTAAAATTGCTGAGCCATATTCCTTTCTATGGGTGTACTGGAATGTATCATTCATGAGTTAAAGGGTGTTTCAGCATTTGAAACTAGATCAAGCTGCTATAAATGTCTATTTTTTGTGTGAGCATACATTTTTATTTCATGAGATTGCTGAGTCATACAGTGAGTGATGTTTAACTAGATAAGAAATCGGCAAGTCCTTTCCCTAAGTGGCTGTACCATTTTGTATTCTCATCAATCACAAAGGAGTTTTAATTGCTTTGCATGTTTTCATGCACTTGGTATCACTAACAGCTTTTCATTAAGTTAATTAATTAAGCTATTCTAATAGAGGTTTATTGATATCTTACTATAGTTATAAATAATTGCACATAATGATATGATGGTGTGCATTTATTCATGTACCTATTTTCCATTGTACCACTGTTTTGGTGAAGTATTTGTTGAGATCTTTTTTCCATTTGGTAAATAAGTTGTTAATTTTCATAGTACTGAATTTTGAGACATCTTTATTTTTGATACAAGTCTTTTGTCAGTAATGTGATTTATAATTATTTTTTCAGTCTGCAGCTTTTCATTTTAACAGTATCTTTCAGGGGCCAAAATATCTTAATTTTAATGGCACCTATTTCATCAACTTTAAAAAAAAATGGCTTGCTTTTGATGTCTTTTCTAAGAAATATTTGTCTAACTCAAGACCTCAATAATTGTCTCCACATTTTATTCTAAAGGTTTTATAGTTTATGTGTTTTATCTTAAGGCCTATAATCCATTTGAGGTTTTTTTGTATCTGGTATGAAATATGCTTTACAGTTTATTTTTGTCATATAAATATTTGAAGAGTTTGTTGAAAAGACCACTTTTGCACCATTAAATTTCCATCTTTATCAAAAAGAGCAATAACTGCCTGTTTTTGTGAGTCTATACATGCATTCCTTATTCTGTTATTATGTCTACTCTTTCCCCAATAGATTTGTAAAAAACTTGAATCTTTAAATCTACAAATCAAGTTTTGTAAAATTAACCACCAACAGTATTGATTGATATAATCTAGTGAGAAAGTGTGTATCTCTATTTGCTTAGTTATTTTGGGGAGGTATGTAGTACTGGGGATCAAACCCAGGGTCTTGTGCATACTCAGCAGGTGCTGTACCATTGAGTAACATCTCCAGCACTGTTTAGTTATTTTTTAGCTTTTTTTTTTTTTACTTATTTCACTAGTGTTAGATATTTTTCAGCATACTTATCATTATATATGTATATATATATATATATATATTTGTTAGATGTGTATGTGTTCTATTTATATGTACATGGTATGATAAAATATATGATGGAATTTTTAATTTAAAAATTATTACAGTAGAAGACACATTGCCACTAACCCTGTCAAATTTCTTCTCCTCCCTTTGAACGCATTTATCCTATATTTTGCCACTTTTTAAAGCAGTTCTGGACATCCTCTTTTGTGAAGGTCTTTACAGTGCTTGCTTCAGCAACGCATATACTAAAATTGTAAATGTCTTTACAAGCTGTGAAAGAAACAGTAAGTGCTGCTGGGGCCTTCCATCCCAGGAATGCAGTCCCCACCCTCCTTATTCATCAGATCCCTCTGTGAGACTTCTGGCTCTTCCCTGAAGTAAACATTTGATGAACATTTTGAACAGACTCAGGACATCAGGACAGCCATGCAATTAAAAAAGAAAATCCAGGAAAGAGGATGTCTAACTGCTCCAGAAAGAGGCAAGAATCTGAAGTAACTGTGAGTGAAGCGAGGGGCAGGATTTTGAGGGGTGTTAATGCAGTGTGTCTTCTACTGTAAACATTTCTCAGAAGAACAAAGATAGGTAGATGATAGATGGATGGATAGATGATCTCCAACTGGTGCATGAAAAAAATGCTCAGCATCACTAATCTTCACAGAAATACAAGTAAAAACCACAATAAGCTATCACCACACACAACCTCAGTAGGCATGGTGAAGCAACCAGCACCGGTAAAAAAGCTGCTGAAAATGACAGACACCACTTTGAACAAGGACACAGAGTAATGGCTTTCTGCTCTCATCAACTTTTCAACTTAAATACAGCTAAAAGCCTTAGACGTTAAATATAAAGCAAACACTGAAGATTTTGGAAAGCAGACAACGGACAGGCCAGGAGCCCAGGATTTGAAGGCTGACAGAGCTCCCTGGCTTTGCTTTGTTGCCGTTGCTGCTTTATATGCCCTTAACTGGGTGCTGAAGAGGGAGGCAGTCAGGAGACCCCAAGGGGCATAAGCTAAAAAATTCCCAAAGAGAACTGACTGTCTGTTTTTAGGATGGTGAGAGTGCCAATCTAAAAAGAACAGAGTATTTGGACCTAACCCCTCTGAACACAATCAGTAAAACAGAAGAAACACTAGCCTCATCCCTTCAGCAGGAGGAGGCCCACTTGCGACCTCATTTGGCTGTAATGAGTTCCCACTCTCCCTGCCCAGTGGGGACTCCAGGGATACTGGCAGTTCCTTCTCTACCTAGGAATAGTGAGAAGCCCCCACCCTTAGTTGGCATGGTGTCAAAATAGCAGGAAAAGTTGTGTCAAAACAGGAGTCTGACTGCCACCATCCTAGGCTGACCAGAGATCATGTTAAGCCTCATCCATCCTACTGAGCTTTTACACTTGCTAATGATGTAAAATCCTGGGTAAATAAGACCCAGTGACCATGGCCACACCCATAACTCCCATCCTAGACTTCAGCCCTGCTCCTGACAGGCAATCACCCCTCCCTGTACTTTCTTAAGCCTTGTCTCTGGCAGGGAGCCACAGTTCCTTTTCCCTGAACTCTCCCCATTGAAGGTCTCATTGGGACCTTTCTTTTCACAGCTCTCCTTTGTGCCTGTGACCCCAGACTTTATAGAGTTACTAGTCTGGTCTTAGTGCCAGAACGGTGCCTCTCAGGTTTGTTCTGCAATAGACCTGTCCTGTTGAACTCATACCTTTGTTTTTTTTCATCCTTTTCCCCCTAACATTTTGGTGGCCCGTGTGGAGAGAGGTCACAGGGATTGCTCCAGCATCTCCCAGCTCTTCCATTTGTGGCCTTGCTACTGATGTGACCTCATATAGCATGAGGCAGTCTTACAGGGACTCACAGTGCCTTATCAGACCGAGTCAGGAGCTTATATTGACCTGCCAGGAGTCAAAAAATGCGTTCTAGTGGGGCCCTCATTCCCATCTCCCTGTCTCTTTCTCTGTCTCTTCCTCTTCCTCCTGAGCTCCAGGAGGTCATTTGCCATTTACTACTAACCCTTTCTGGCTCTTCATTATCCAGCCCAGGACTGGTAAGATTGGCCCTTACCTTCCTCTAGGTGCCCGGGGAGTGTAGGTCTACTGTCCCAGATGCCCTGGGATTGAGATGCCTGCCCAATCTCCCAGGAAAAACTTTCTCTAACATTACCAGACCATGTCCAGTAGAGAACCAGTCCAGGTCCCTAGTCATGTTTGGGGAGTGCCTCAACACCAGGACACAGACTCCCAACCACTCTCTTATCAGCTACTATGGCCTCTGAAATTTCTCATGTTTCAGCAGATACCCCTTTGGGTTGCCTCCTAAAAAAATCTTTTGCCCCTCAGCTTAAAAGGGGATATTCAACCTAAATGTGTCGTATTTTTTTCTCTTATGGCTTGGCCTAGGTACAAGCTAGGTAATGGCAGATAATGGTCTGAATTTGGCTTGTTTGATTTCCAAATTTGTGACCTTGAAAACACCTCTAGAGGAGCAGCAAGTGGCCAGAGGTCCCTTATGCCCAAGCTTTCTTCACTCTCCAGTCATGTCCTTTGCCAAACTTGCTCTTCCCACCAGATACTCCTGCTCAAATAAACCTGTCCTGTGGAGGTCTACCTTTGTCTTTTCCTAGCAAAAACAGGTGTAATTACAACCTAGACGAGTGTAATAGTCCTTGAAATGTCCAGAATGTAATCAAAGTGGGTTTTCATAAGAACTGGGAAAAACTGAGTTTGAATGAGAAAGATAATTAACCAATGTCAATGTTGAGATGATACAGATGCTGGAAATAGCTGATAAAAGTGTTAAAGCTGATGAAGTGTTAAACCTAAAAAGGTTTCTATAAACATTTATGAACAGACTTCAGACTTGAAGCCAATGAAAAAGTAATCTCAGCAAAAATGTGAAAGATATAAATCAGGGCCTGTTTTTCCAGCCCTTTGGAAAGGAAAAAAGGTGTTTTTTTATTGGAGGGATTTGTTATTTGTGCCTGTGCTGCAGTAGTACCCTTGAGTCAAAGCAGGGTAATAAGGAATTCAGAAACATCACTGCTTTCCTGGTCATTCTTTGAGTTTTTATTTCTCTTCCTAATGAGCTTGTTATTATTAAGAATCCCACTAAACACAGGGAGGGCCAAGCTATGTCCCCAATCCTGTTTATGTTTTATTTTGAGGCAGGGTCTCTCTAAGCTGCCGAATCTGGTTTCAAAATTCTGATCCGCCTGTTTCAACTTTCTGAGTAGCTATTTAATTTGAAAAACTCCGTTTTTTCTAAAAAATCTTGTCGAGTTGTAAGCAGGCTATCACAGATGTCTCTCTTTCTTGGGCCAATGTAGAAATAATGGCAAAATGTTAAAGCTGGCATGGTTACCTACTCACCCTAGGTATAAAATAGTATACAGTTCATGACAGATTAGTATTCCTGAGGGAAACATTACTCAGGGAATTCGGATGAGAAAGCTTTAACTCTTGAAGAGGAAAGACAGAATGAAGGAGAAATGACCAGAAATAAATCCCTTGGTTAGAGCAAATTGTTTTAGTAATGGAATTGCTAGATACCAGTGAACACTGTACTAGAACACCTGCTACATAGCAGGAGGAAAATATCAGGAAACCAAGAGCAAGTATGATGGTGTGATGATAAACGATGGGGTTATGGTAAATCCACTGTTTGGAAATGGAAAGCAAACCAAAAGGCCAAAGGAAAAACTGGTGATGGCATCACCCACATCTGGGGGCACCATTGAAATATGACTGTGAATGGAGGGCTTTGCCTCTGTTGGTAGTTTTACTCTTTGCCTGATTTTAATTGGTTATATTACTTAGAAATCCTTGTGCCAAACTGAAAAATAGACCTACACTATGTCCTCACTATCCCTCCCTGGGTATGGGCCCCAAAGAGAGGAAATTAGCATCTCCTAAAGAGATCTTCAGTCCTGTGTTCACTGCGTTATTCACAAAAGCCAAGACGTGGAACTAACCTAAGTGCCCCGCAACAGATAAATAGGTAAAGCCAATATAGTGCAGCAATCTCCTCTCCTCTTTAAGGACACATTGCAAGAACCCCAGTAGGTATTTTGAAACCCAAGATGGTAACTAAGCCAATGTATAAGTTATATTACAATGGTGCTTTCAGGTCATTATTAAGTAAAATAAGGATTACTTGATTACAAGCACTGTGACAGTACAACAGTTGATCCTACAACCTACACAGTTAGCTACTAAGTTACTAACCATTGGGTCATGTAGATAGTGTAAGTACATACATCTGGACAAAGAGATGATTAATAGCCCTTGGGATGAACCTGTTATTCCTTGTGTCTAGATGTCCCTTCAAAGCCTCATGTGGTCATAGGTGGGGCTTTTCTGGGGTGGCTGGATCTAGGATGTATGATTCTGGGATCAAGGATGTGATGCTGGGATTGATTTAGGATGTGATGCTAGGATTAAGGCTGCCCCACTCTGGGTGTGAGTGCTCCCTGCCCTTGGGTAGGTAGCCTAGATAGAGTGTAAGGGACAGAAAGAGGACAGAGCTTTCATTTGCTACTTGCTGCCTTGCTGTCTTCTGCTTTTTAACTGCCATGGGTGGTTTCTCCTCTCAATGTCCCTCTGCCAGGCCGCCCTGCCTTGGAGCAGCTATGAATTAAAACCTCTACAAACTGTGAAGCAAATAAACCTTTCCTCTTTTAACTTTGGGTGTTGAGTATTTTGCCTCAGCAATGAGAAAAGTAACTAAGTACCATGGTACAAGATCTCATTATATCATTCAGGGTGGCATGATTTGAAACTTATTAATTTTTTTCTATAATTTTCAATTTAATATTTTTGAGCCACAGTCACCTGTAGTGGGACCAAAATCAAAATAATGATCAATGAAACTGTGGATAAGGACTACTAAACAAACACACAAAAGAATACTCTTCAGCCATAAAACCAGAAAGACATTCTCTCATTCGGCACAATACAGATAGATCCAAAGAACGTAGCACTAAGTGAGATAAGCCAGACGCAGAAAGAAAACTATTGCCTGACCTCATTTACATATGGCATTCTTTTTGGTAAGGTCAAATGTACAGGTGTAGAGAACCAGACAATGGTTACCAGGGACAAGGGATGGGGGAAGGAGGAAACGGGGGATGTAGATTACCAGCTACAGAGCAGCAGAGAGGAGAAACAAACCTACAGACCTCATGTCCAGCATGACAAGGATGGTTAATAAAATTATATCAGAGGTTTTTGTTTAGTAGGAATTGAGCTGCTCTTGTCTCATGAACTACATGAGATGACATGTTCTTGTGCTTCGTTACAGTAACCAGGATGCCCTCTGCAAGGATAGCGTAAAGCATGTTGGAAACCTAAACTATGTATAATAACACTTTGTAAAAATAATAAAAATAAAAAATAAAAATATAGTAGAAGGGTATTAATTCCCAAGAGCCTGCTTTATGGCCATCCACTTTGGCCCATGGGGAAAATCTAGCGGGGTGACGTATGCACACTGACTTGTTTACTGTGGCCTAATTCAGGTAGCTCAATCATAGGTCCCATCCCCTCAGAAATGGGGGAAGCCATCCAGAAAACCTAACAGGCTAAGGTGATTGGGTTGTTGAGATAGTTGTGGTCATTTTTTATTTTATATCCCAATCTGAGAAGAAATTCAGGCAAAATTTCCTTTTTCATGGTAATGATTGATGTACACATACATTCACATTACATTAAAGGGAGTTGAATTCCCCTGTGTATTTTGACAGCCTGGTGAGGTAAAGTTTAGACTTGATCACAGTCAAATGCAAGTTGGTATACACACTAACATGAAGTGAGTCTCTCTAAGAGGAGGAGGCCCGGAAGATTAACGGTGTGTATGATTAGCTAAAGATGGCGGTGGTGTCTGACTAACACAGGTTTCCGCTCAGTTAGCTGAACATTTGGGGATGACTTTGACTGGAAGCCTTGAGAGACGATGAAGAGAAAGTGGAAAATAAACCAATATGTTTGCTATGTCTGGGCAATAAGACAAATCCACAACTGTGGGACATTCTGGATCTGGGAGCCATAGCTCACCTTGCTTACTCCAAATCCAGTGCTCTTGAAGCAGTCTCTGCTTGAGGTGGGAAGAATAGTGTTAAAGGCTTCTGCAGCAGACCCCTGTCTATTTACATATAGATAGTAGAAACCAAGAAGATGCTTGCAACAATGTGTGGTATTATAAGAATGCATCCAGTGGAATATAAAAGGAAAAACAAATGAACAGTCTGAATGGTATTCAAAGCAAAAACAAGCTTCGAAAAACTTACACAGGGCCATAACTCAAAACAGCACTTTTTCGGGTTGACCCAATGCACAAATTACTTTGGACTTTTTTACTATCTAGTTACATGCACACTGGGGTTGTTGCACAAGTCTGTTAATACTGTTCTCCTGCTCTGTGCGGGGACTGCAGCAGAATATTGGATGTGGAGTTACCTGGAGCCACAGAGAAGTGGTCTCTTTGAGACATAATCATTGCCCTTTTCCTGGGCTTTCATGTGGATTTCTCAAGCCACTGAGGGATTTGGAGTAATGCTGAGATCCAAAAGATTCTGTGATCCAGAATGAATGTCAGATTCATTCTGAAAAGGAAATACCAGCCCAGCAGAGTTGTGTTAAAAGGGACATGGTACATACAGAAACCCAGCTTGCTCTGGCCCTGGAGTTGTATGTTGTATCCATCAATCCATTTTTGCTTTATCCTTAGGACCAACCATAGGTGCCCCACACAATGGCTGGCTTAGTGTGGGATGATTTAAATGATAGGTTTTGCTCCTTGTTAAAATGAAGTGAGTTTCCTGCTCTGCACACAGAACTCTCCAAATTAAGGATGCAATGCAATCTAGAAGTTTCCCCTGATTGCATCAGCAGATCATAAAACAAGGGTTATGCCGGAGGATGTGAGCACTTAGTCTCCACTGTCTCTAAGGGTTAAGATGCACAGTGGTCCAAATAGAGGCAGGGCAACCAGATGCAGTGTTGGCTAGAGGCAGGCAACAAAGAGTGTACTTGGGAAATTTAGAGACAAGATATCCATGAGTATCCCTTGATGACGTGTTTGAACACAAGCAGTTTGCAACTGGCATTCAGGTCACATTACAGTGGTTGTATTTACTGTATTGATTCTTTTTGGAGTTTTTACCGGGAAAGTACCTCTGAACTGGAGGCTACACTGTGGATTTGGCACCTGTGGCTGATATTATGCATTGCTGTGAACTAAGAGGACAGCCTGTTAAAGCAACTGGGCGGGAGATGAGCTGCCCTGTTGCGTTGCTGCCTGCTTTGTACCCCGAGGGCTACTTGGCCCTTGTGACAATACTAGCAGGTCCTAGAGGGTGGTTATTGGCTTGATTTGCTCATCATATATCACTGATAGTTCATCCCCAGACCTCCCAAAAGGTAAGTGTCTTGGCTCCCTCCAAAAAAGGGTACCTAAGATTTACACAGGCCCAAATACCACAGTTTTGCAATTTTACACAAACCACAAACATACCGGGGCCACGAGTATTACGTCTTGCCCAATACCGGCTTTTCCCTGCTGGGAGAGGCTTGTGGGTCTTGGTGGGACTCGGTGTGCGAAGAGAAGTGGAGGGGACCTTTCTGTGAAAGAAAAACCTGTTAAATGAGATAAATAAGCCTAGAGGGACGGTCGCGGTCTTGGCAGCGGGTCTGTCCACAACGATTAGGTGATTTTTGGGACCCACAATGGCCGGAGTTTGGCGTCTTGTGTATGTTTTCATTCAGAAAAAATGAATATGTTATGACGGAGGATGTGAGCACTTAGTCTCCACTGTCTCTGATAAAATAGACAGCAAAAAATTTGTTTGAATGTAAACTCCTGATAAGACCAGCCTAAGTCACTAAAGTAGGATTAACCACAAACTGGCTTCTAAATATTTTTAATGAAAGAAGAAGAGATATTTGGATAGGAAGGAGGAGGGAATTTCTTTCCTTTAGACTTTGAAGTTAGGAGTATAGACTTGTCATGGCAATTTTTTTCAGGTCCCACAGGTATTTTGTAAAACATGAAAAAGTCCACTGTATGATATTCTAGTAGGAATTGTGGGTAAGCAAGGTCCCTGAATGTGATTTTATCTCTGTTAGACACTAAAAGCTGGTTGGGCACAAAGGAAGGGTAACCATATGCATTGTGTGAAGAGGGACTGTGGTCGCCTTTCTCTTTTTTTTTTTTTTTTTTTTTCTTTTTTTGCGGTACTGGGGATCGAACTCAGGACCCTGCGCTTGCTAGGCAAGCGCTTATTCCACTGAGCTATATCCCCAGCCCCTGTGGTTGCCTTTCTCACACCGGTATCTTTACACCTGTCATAGTGGTTTGGTTTTAAAAGGTGACCTTTTCTTTGTATTTGATCATTATCTATTCATAAGTAGTTTAAAATATAACAGAGAAGTCAACTCCTATAAATTAAATATGCTGATAAGAAAACAAAAATGAAAAATCAAATCATGGCACAATACTTTTTGATGTACTGCTAAAAGAGGTTTATAAACATTGACCTACAATCAGCAGGGGAAAGAGGGTCAGGATTGAAATTGGGGGGGGGCATAAATGTTTAGAAAAAGGATGAGATTGTGAAGATGAGTGAGATCTGTATAGGTAAAGAAAGTGCATCAGAATTTCAAATGGAGCCCACATAAATGAACTGAGGACAAACGACGATGAGGATATTGCACAGAATGACTTGGCTGGAGGCCACCGTGTTTATGGGAATGGAAGGTGAGACTCAGTGTTGCTGAGACTGTGATGCATCCTGGCTGTCTGCCTGTGGATTCAAGGCACACAAATACAGGCAACTGGTAGACCTTGTTCAAGTGCAGGATGAGGAGACGGACATAATCTTAGAGGGTCAAGTGTGGTGAGTATCCCTGTACGACCAGCACTCTGGGGGCTGAGGCAAGAGGATTGCAAGTCTGAGCCTACCTTGGGTAACATAGCAACTTGGCAAGATCTTGTTTCAAAAAATTAAGAGGAGGGGTGAAGCTATAGCTTAGTATGAAGGTCTTAGGTTACATTCCCAGCGCGCGCGCGCACACACACACACACACACACACACACACACACACACACACACACAGAGTCTTAGAGAGTTGGGGCTGTAGCTCAGTGGTAAACCACTTGCCTAAAATTCATGAGGCCCTGGATTTGATCCCCTGCAAGGGGAAAAAGTGTCTTAGAAAGGCAAATACTTCAGATTAAGTACCTAAGGTGAATGATCGAGAAAACTTCAGGTGGAGAATTTTAGGAGATAAATGGAAAATGGGCATCATCGTTAGACGGGTGGAAGTGGGATAGTATTCTAAAGACACGACAAAGAAAGCATTCTAAAGACACGACAAAGAACTTAGAACTGACTAGAAGAGTAACGTTCATCAACGTTTCAATCTTTTACTTATAAGTTGGGCACTTGGAATTTTGTGAAGTCAAAATAAATGTACATTTAGTCTACAAAATATTATTTTCAGTGTAAGAAAGTTAGCAGACTTTTGTTAAGTAATGTGGAAAGAATTGTACCCCAAGCCCTTTTTGTTTTGCTGCTTAACTCATTTTTTTAAAAAAAGATTCTTCCAAGATATCTCTAGGCAGACCCTGATAAAGAATAACATAATGCAAGGTGATTAGTCTCATGTGCCTCTAACTGGGTCTCTGAAAATTAGGATAACAATATGTAGCAGCTCACAGGGCTGCTGTGAGGATTAAAACTTCAAGTTTAGTGTCTCAACGCAACTATAGTTCCTCCACTCCTTTTATTTTTCCAGCGCTGGGATTTGGAAGAAAGGAATGGCCTCATTAAATTTTGTATTCATACTAAGGAAAATTAAGGACTAAAACTGGATGGCAAGATGGGAAGAGTCACCAAAGGAAGAAGGAAAACTGTACTGTACAGTATGATCTTAAATGGGAAAAGGTATGTGGCTTTTTCATCATGAAACGTGTCTTTTTGTTTGTTCGTTGGCTTCTTTATTCCACAAGTATCCCTTGGACTTGGGGAAGAAAAGAGAGATGGGACTGTTTCGTGTTTAGTTTAAATGGTTGGGCAAAGAGAGGGGTAGGTGATTTACCCACAGCCCTGGCAACTGTAGGAAAGGATCCCTCATTCTCTCTTACTGCTTTCCAGAACAAAAGAGAGCTGGGTGGTTACTTTATAGGATATTAATGAAAGATTTAAATGGAGATTTAAACCCTTCATCTAAGGCAGGGAGTGAGAGAGACACAGAGAGAAAGAGACAGAGACAGAGAGAGACAGAGAGAGTGGGCAGAGACAGACAGAGAGACACACACACATAGAGACAGACAGAGAGAGACAGAGAGGGAGAGAGATGAATTAGTTCTCGGGCGCGCCTGCCAGCCGAAGGCAGTGGGTCGAGAATGCCGGTACAGTGATTCAGTACCCTGCTTCGTGTTTGGTAAAAAACTTTGTACCAAGTTCTCAAGCTTCACTTCTCAGTAGAGGAAAGATGCTCCAAAGACACCAGGCCACGCAGCAGTCGGTGTACACAGTCCAGGACGCCGCAGCTTGATCAGCTGAGCAGCCCGAATTGTGGCCTTAGGTTTTGCTTTGGCGATGACTAAGCTGACCGGGTCCAGAGGCTGCAGGGTTTCTTCTTTGTCCTTGCACACTTCATGCCTGAGAAGCTGCTTAAGCAAATAGAATGGCCGACCGCTAGGAGGTAGCCGAGCTGTGTGTTTACTCGCGACGAGCACAAATGACTAACGGCGGCGGCTCCCTCAGCTAGGCCGGTCCAGGCGGGTGGCGCTTTTCCAAGGTCGGGGTTGCCATCAGCTTGTTGGTGCAGCGAGAAGGACTTAGGAGAGGAGGCGGCCCCGTTAGGGTGGAGGCTTCATCCCTTATCGCGCGCGAGGTCTGCGCCTCGGGCACCGCCGCTGCGTATCTGCACGCTGCCTGCAGCGCCGTGCCAGGCAGGGCGGAGGTTTCCCGGCGGGGCGGAGGCGGGGACCCCGGGTGTGCACGCCCCGCCCCGTGCGCGCGCTCGCCCGCCTGTGCCGGAGCTCGGGCTGTGTGTGTGTGTGTGTGTGTGTGTGTGTGTGCGCGCGCGCGCGCGCGTGTGTCTGTGTGTGTCCGCGCGTGTCTCCGCGGGCGCACGCGCGCGCACGGGTGTCACCCAGAGCCCGGGGTCCGGGACCGGCTGGCGGGGTTAGGGGCCCAGGAAGGAGTAAATCTCTGCTCACTTTCTCGCGCCGAGCCGCGGGTTCATAACCGCCGAGCAGTTGCAGAAAGACCAGAGCGGGAGCTGGGGATATAGCTCAGTGGAATAAGCGCCTGTCTCGCAAGCACAGCGTCCTGAGTTCAATCCCCAGTACCGCC
>PVLD010028369.1:0-19486 GCA_004027595.1 Dinomys branickii
CCCCACCATGGCAATAATAGGGGAAGGGGATATCACACAGATTAAAACTCATCTCTGCCTTTCATTGGCGTTCTTTGCAACACACACCCCCTCTCAACTGCCACCCTTCCCACCTTTCTTTTCCCCGCTGACATTGTAAGATCCTCCTGATCCTACCCTAAGGGTAAGGTCAAGCTTTGCAAATGTTCTCCTTGGCTTCCACTCGCTCCATGTCATTCTAATGGAACTAAGGTGACAGAGGCCAAGGAACCCAATCACTGGCCCCTCAGCCCTTTCTGTGAGCCAGGGACACTCTGCCCCCTTGGTGGTGCACATCTCCTCTCTCCATGGCCCTTCTGTCTGAGCCAGTCCTCCCATAGTCCTTCTGAAAAGGCGGCAGGACCCACCCACTGTCAGATACCGCTAGGGAGACAGGTAGAGCATGAAAGACGCCACCCCACTGCTCCTTAAAGGGTAAATACGTACTTATACATTACATAAATAATTTTTGTAAAATTAAGTGATCCCCAAAGTTCCCGTCTGCTCTCGAAGACAACTTTTGTGGCCAACACCAACTTTTTACCTACAGAGCTTTTACTACCATGGTTGTGCCATCTCCCCCATTCTTCTCTGGTCCAGGCAACTCTAATGAGCTCCCTCTCTACCTGGCATGGACACACACACACACCCTCATCTCCAGTGTCTCTAATGAGCTCCCTCTCTACCTGGGACACACACACACACACACACACACACACATACACGCATGCACGCACGCACGCACACATGGCATCTCACCCCTAAGTAGAACACCATCAGTGCGCAGGCACACAGTGAATGCCTGAGACATCCTAGTTTCTTTCCTAAACCTCGCCCTAATCAGTCCTGCTGACCGATACTCAAATTCCCCTCAAATCTGTTTATCCTCTTGACCGCCAAAGCCACTTCTTTCATTTAGGTGCTCATTTCTCACATGATTTAGATAAAAAATCTAATTGGTCTCCCTGGATGTAATCTTCTCTTTCCTTCCATATTATCCCCCAAACTATAACCAGAATTTTTTTTTTTTTGGTACCAGGAATCAAACTCAGGACCTTGTGCTTGCCAGGCAGGTGCTATGCTGCTGAGCTATATCCCTGGCCTCAACCAGAATAATCTTGAATAATCTTACTGAAATAAAGTTGAAACATCCTTCCAAATCCCTACCCACCATAATAAAATTTGCAATGGTCATCACTGTACTGAAGATAAAAAAAAAAACTCAAAAGAATTCAACAGCCAGGGATGGTGGCACACGCCCGTAACCTCAGCACTCAGGAGGCTGAGGCAAGATCACTACAAGTTTGAGGCCAGCCGGTGCTAGCTACATAGTGAGCGCCTATCTCAAAACACCGAAAAAGAAAAAAAACCTCAGAAGAATTTAAAGCTATTTATGACCTTCCCCTACCATCAGTTCCCACATTCCAGTCATGCCAAATGACCTCAAGTTTCCCAGAAACTGTCCCATTTCCTCTCATTTCTCAAAGGACACCTCTGCCAAGCAGCTTTCTTGGCATGGCCGCTTCTTCCCGATGGCGGGACATAAGCATCCTTTCACGTTTGCTGTGACACCTCCTTAATCATGGAACTTTTGCAATTATAGTTGACCACTGTAATGATCAACTTATCAGTTGTGTATAGGATTCCACAGGCAAAATGTCTCATTTCTGTACTCAGTGGCTGACACTCGGGGAGAAAATGAACATTCATGCACTCATCTTGGAAAGGACCAAAAGAATTCTGGATATTACCCGATCTCTTCATTGAACGTTATCCTCTAAACTCACCTTGTTAAGTGAATGTCCAGCTTTGTGAATCTCTCGTGGGATGGGAAAATCACTCATTAAACACCATCACCAACCAGGCCTCATGCGGACATTACATATGGCATTCACTAGAAGGCACCAACAGCTGTCCATCCCGTGATACCTGAGCAAAACACCGAGCCCTGCCGCGGCCACAGCTCAGAGTCACCGGCTTCCAAATCACTGCAGGTCTAAGGAACCGACAGAAGGAACACTGATGAGCCAACTGCCCAAATGGAGTATCTGAAGAGCCCTGTACCCAGCAATGGGAGGAGACATGGTGCTCTGAGCTCAGTGCCAGGGGAGGTAACTGGCACCCACAGCAGGCACATTCACCTGAACGAAGCAAGGCTACAACTACAACGCCAATGAGATGCAACCTTATTAACTGACCTGTGGTTCCAGGATCTCCTTGGATACAAAATCCAAGCTGCTCACGTCTCTTGATGGTGCAGCACTTGCAGGTAACCTGTGTACACCCTCCTGTATACTTTACCTCAGTGTTACTTACAATACCTAAGAAAATGTAATGCTACGTAGTTATTATACTTTGTGACAAAAAAGTGTGTACATGTTCGGTACAAATGAATTATTTTCATAGTTTCAATCCTTGTCAGGGGGCCAACTATAAACATTATTTTAGAAAATGGCTCTCTAAAAACAGAATCACTGAACACTTTCGTATAGTTAATACACCTGGGACTTTCCCAGGTTCTTCCTGCCCTACTTGCTGTTTAATCCTCATAATCGTCACACTGTCAAAAATCAATGTTTAATCTTTGTAATCATGTTGCCAAAACAGGAAGTCTCTTAATGCCATTTTAACCCAATTCTACAACAGTCTAAGAGACAGGAGAAGAAAATGACTGAAATTATTTTATTGAAGGAGGTAAGTTACTCAATGGATGTAGACAGAGGGAATAAACACACAGGAAGTCGGGTGCGTTGGCAGAACTGACAGCACTAACAGGTCTGCTCAACGGTCGGAATCCAGGTCTTCGTATTTCTGCACAGTTCAGTTCTCCATGGGTCATCTTCCACTCAAAGGGTTCTGGAGACCAAATAGTAGGAAAGGGTGCTTTCAGCTACCAACCAACAGCCCTTAGGTCTTCTCTCAGTCATCATCCAGTGAAAAAATAACTTATTTTTCAGATTCCTCTGAAGGATTGAAAAGTCTTTTTCGCATCTCATTCCCATGTTCCCTGCTTCTGGTTCTCTTTTCCATGTACTGGAAGGAAAAAGGGAGAGAAGAGACAGCAGGTGTCATCATTTATATCAGTGAAGCTAAATAAATGTTCTGACAAAACTTTTGTCTTCTATTTCACTGAATGTGAAATTGGACACAGTGATCTTGGAAGACATGACCTTACTCAGTACAGGACAGCAGTTACATCCTAGCAGGTGCATAAACAGTTGCTGAGTCAATTTCTCCCCCAAAAAGCATCTGATGCATATTTCAGATGGATGAACTCTGTGCCCATGGTGCAGTCCAGGAAGGGCCCCGAAGCCCTGCTGAGCAGGCCTACTCATGAGGGGCCACTACCTTACAAGGTGGCCTGTTTAACTGTTGGCCAAGTCTACTTGCTTCGAAGTTTTCATGCTGAACAAAAACGTACTTCCTTGTAAACTCCACTGTCCTGTTTGCTCTCGCCTACTGTAATCTTCAAACTGACGACAGAATAACCACTCATCATGCTGAACACCATGCTGTCCAGAGAACACAGCTTCTGTCTTCTAACAGAAGCTGTGAAGTGATTTTTGATAACATCAATGTCCATTACTAAAAAGAGTAACTAGAATTAAACACAGGGCTCTAGACATAGCTTGGCCGACACTGATAGTGGGCCTAGTTCGTAGTTCGTATCATCTAGTCATATATTCTATTTGTGTAAATGCTACAAGTAAATGGCAACAAGCCAGGAATGGTGGTGCATGCCTATAATCCTAGCACTCTGAAGGCTGAGGCAGGAGGACCACCAAGGGTTCAAGGCCAGCCTAAACTACATAGCTAGATTGTCTCAAAAGGGGAGGGAAGGCTGGGGATGTGGCTGAGTGCAAAGCCCTGGGCTCAATTCCCAGGACCACAAAAAAAATTTCAGAAAGTACAAGGTTCTCAGTAACTACATTATCCTATCAACCCCACATAGAAATTTCCAGCCAGCTGAACTTCCTAGGATTTCTTCACCATGAGCAGGTAACAGATTTCATTCTCCCAAATCCTAATATTCTACAATCAGTGGTGTCCAAATGTAGTTTTTCCCTTGGAGGTTTTCTCTCTGGCCAACAGGTTAACAGGCAAATACAGAGCCTGGCACTTAGATAAAGTACTTAAACTTCCTTAAACACATGGTTAATAACCATGTTTAAAAAAGAGACCCTTGAGCCAGATGTGGTGGTGCACACCTATAGGCCCAGCACTTGAGAGCCTGAGGCAGGAGAACTGCCATGAGTTCGAGGCCAGCCTGGGCTACATAGTGAGCTCAAAGCTGGTTTGAACCACACAGCAAGACCCTATCTTTAAAAAAAAAAAAAGCCCTAAACAAAGAAACTTGAATATAAATGAGTCTGTGTATAGGTTTACATGCTTACCTACAATATATACATACCACTACAGACATTTTAAAGATGAATGAATATTTTCCCGTAGGCAGAGAGGAAAAAGCCTAAAAGTTAGAATAGAAAAACCCAGGGGCTGGGGGTATAGCTCAGTGGCATAAGCGCTTGCCTGGCAAGCGCAAGGTCCTGAGTTCGATCCCCGGTACCGGAAAAAAAAAAAAAAAAAGAATAGAAAAACCTGGAGCGTATATGAAGACCTGAACATTAAAATATTTCAGGAGCCAGAGATACAGATGTAGAGGCCACAGAAGCAAAAGACTGGTGAGAAAGGGCCTCGGCGGGAACCATTTCCCCACCCCGTGGCCAAGTTCCTCCGTTTTGCTGGGCCAGGACCTCAGCATAAGGAGCAGGGCTGGACAATCTTTCAGACACTTTCTAGGTCACAGGTGTTGACTGAAGGGTTCTACAAATCTTTTTGAATGATAGTTTTTCAAACTTTCTTCATCGTGAAAAGGTTACTTAAAGTCACAGATGAAGCACCAAGTCCCCTCAACCAAAATCATTCTTTCACTCTGTCATACATTAAATATCCTCAGACAGTACTGAGGAAGGGGGCAAGCTTAGGACACTGCTCAGCAGTAAAGCACCTGCCTAACATGTCCAAGGGCCCGGGATCAAATCTCCAGAACCACAGAGAAAATTACTGGAGAAGGAGGGACACACTGAAGCTGTATTCTGAACATCGAGAAATATGCACTCTTTAGCAAAGGACTTGGTGGCGATCTGTCCCAGCCAATCAGGATAGGCCAGAGTGATTAAGGGTAAGTCCTCCAAAGAGCACTGTAGAGCAGGCTAATAAAATGTGTTACAGAGCAAGTTAAATTAAATTAAAATACTTAAGACTGTTCCATAGAAAGTCAAGATGGCCCCTGAAGAAAAGGGGAATTGGGACAAAAAGGATTAATAGTCATTCCCAAAACTCCATCCAATGATGCAAATACAGTAAAATGTCAATTGTCTGTAAAGCCACAACAAAGCAGACGAGAGCGAGGGGCACAGAGTGTTAGCAATTATTTCAAACAGAGTGAGGGCGGGCGCACGCCTGTAAGCCCAGCACTCAGGAGGCTGGCAGGAGGACTGCTGCGAGTTCAAGGCCAGCCTGGGCTACAGAGCGAGCTCAAGGCCAGCCTGACTGCATAGTGAGACCCTGTCTCAGAAAGACCAGCAAAAAAAAAAAGAAGAATACAAGCAGTAAAAGAGTACAGAGAGGGGCTCAGAAAAAAATGGCCAGACCCTTTTTCTGGTTAAAAGCTTCAGGGAATGACGCACTCAGAGGATGCGCAAAGAAGTACGAGGACCCCTGAAGCCTGCACAGAGAGCAGAGGGAAAGCAGGAGCTTGGGGCAGAGGGTGAGAGGGCGAAAGACCAGACAGAACCCACAAAAACTACTACAGGACTTAGAAATTAAGAAACTAAGTCAAGGAGAAAATGTAAACTCTATATTGAAAATAAATACAAAAATAAAGTATCTACCACATTCTACTAAATAGTCATTAACAGAGCTCAGGATTAGCTGAAAGAAATTTTCAGGCAAATTTCTAATCAATAAAGCAATGGCAAAAATTACTGAACTATATGGAGAAAAAAATCCTCTTTTTTGTACCAGAAATCAAACTCTGGGCCTCGTACTTGCCAGGTAGGTGCTGCTCCTCAGTCCTTAAAAAATCTTAATAGAGGTAAAAACCACAACTACAAGCATGTGGAAAAGAAGAAAAACAAAACAGCTATGTCAAATAAGACAATATGGCTTTATTTTTCCATGAGCTACTTTCAAAACTAGGTTTTATATATAAATAACATTTTTCAAAAATCATTTTAAATGATACACACATGCACAGACACAAAATTATCACTTTAATAGAGAATTCTACACTCAGGAGGCTGAGGCAGGAGGATCAATATGAGTTCAAGGCCAGGCTATATTAGCGAGTT
This sequence comes from Dinomys branickii, assembly GCA_004027595.1. Classification (NCBI taxonomy): domain Eukaryota; kingdom Metazoa; phylum Chordata; class Mammalia; order Rodentia; family Dinomyidae; genus Dinomys; species Dinomys branickii. Next base: position 6,372 of record PVLD010028369.1, read on the forward strand.
CAAGGGCTGCCTGCACTACATAGTGAGATCCCAGCTCAAAAAAAAAATCTAGATATTGTCACATGGAAACAAATTCTAATAGGGAAAAAAATTCCCCAAATGATAAAATACAGATACCAAACAACTTCAAATATTTAAATCATTCCATCTGGGATTAACTGAAGTTTAAAAATATGAAAAGTAAGCTGGGCATGGTGGCACATACCTGTATTCCCAGCACTTGGGAGGCTGAGGCAGGAGGATTGTTGGAGGTTAGAGACCAGCCTGGGCTACAAAGTGAGCTCAAGGCCAGCCTGAACTGCATAGCGAGACCCTGTCTCAAAATGACATAAATGTAAAACTAAAAATATGCATAAAAACTGAAACAGATTCTTAGTCATTACATATAATGTATTTTCTCTTTTTAGTTATTAGATATTTTTAAAAGTTCTGGTCTTGTGATGTGCAAAATGAAAATGAGACCTTTTTCAAAGGGTTAAAGTGCTGTTGATGTGGTCAAAGGTACGTGGGGAAGAGACAGTGCAAAGGCCTTTTGGCTCTTTGCCTGGCGCAAGTCACAGCTGAAAGCCAGATGGCGGCCGCCCCACACAAGTGAAACCAGGTCCCTGTGGCTTGCACACAGCACAGCTACAAAACACTCAAGCCGTGAAGGCAGCAAGATCTATACTTTCCTCATTTTACAGAAAGAAACTGAGGCCCCAAGTTTAAGTCACACGCTCATCAGCTCATCACCGAGTGGTGTAAGTCTGTCTGCTCATCAAAGATGCAGTTTCTTAAATCCTAAAATCCATCCAGCTTGAATTTTGCAACACAGGAATTTTCATCATTTGTGTGCATGGCAAGAGGACAGGAATATTCTAAGTAACTCCTTGGTGGAACCTTTCATTTCTCAGTTTTATGGGGGGGGTGGGGCGCACATACTAAATTGATTTTCGCTACTGCCTGTTGGGGTACACTTTAATAATGACAATACTCAAAAATGTTACATTCTATGGCACAACTACTACTAGCCTTTGATGTTTTTCTTACCTCATTCTTCAAGCATTTTCTCATCTGGCGATCAAGATCATTACAATGACCAAAAAACTTCCGAATGCTGTGCTAAAAGGAAGAAAGGGGTAAAGTATTTCACCCATAGTACACAACATGCCACTGTCCCTGTCAGAGTTTAAATAGTTATTACCATGGAAATGAGTCTACTGTGTTGCTCTGGTAAGCAAGTAATAAGTGTGTAAATATATGAACAAGCTCACCCTGGACCTTCCCGCAAAGGAGGAATAAATACTTACAAGTAGAAACAAAATTTTAAAAAAGAGAAGAGAAAAGACCTTGATAAGAAGGCCTCCTGACATGAAAGTCTCAGAGTATAAAAAAGTCATCATCTCACACCTGTTTCTTTGAGGACACCTTAAAACCAGAACATAACCCATTTTCCACCAAAGAGATGGGGTCGAGCTGCTGCGTGGCCTGCAGGACAAGACTGGGAGTAACTTTCTGCTCTAGCAAACACTGTCCCACGGAAGAGTTACTTTAAATACTCGGCGCCACAGCCATCTTCTCATTTGCAACCACCCAAAATGTCACCAAGTTACATCAGACACTAGTGGGGCATGATGTGACGTGCCTATAATCCCAGTATTCTGGGAAGCTGAGCCAGAATTCCAAGTTTGATCCCAGCATAGGCAATTTACTAAGATCCTGTCTCAAAATAAAATTTAAAAAGGGCTAGGGGTAGACAGAACTCAGTGTGAATGCCCTGGGTTTAATAACCAGGACATACTGGGAGAATAAAATAAACACACACACATACACACACACACTCACACTCATTAGGTGATTTGTGTAAGCCTTATAAATGAGCCACTAGTTTATTAAGAAAATCTACATCCTAAGTACAAAGTCCTCCGTTCAAAAAATGAAAATGAAAATTTCCCAGTGGTTCTAATTCTATGAATATTATCATGGCAAAAAGTATGAACACTCTAAAGCGGGTTAAGATAAAGGCTGCCATTAAGGCCCTGAATTTCAGAGGGGCCAAAATTAGGGTCTGCACAGCACAGCATTTGGGGTGGGTCAGTGGTCACGGTGCTCGGCTACGGCAACATGCCGTAAGCGCTTGTAGCTGTAACAAGCACATTCTCGCCCTTCTCTCTCTGATCATGGCTTTCGTGAAAGCAGACAACACATAATTAGTAAGCTATGCCTCACGCTTTTCTTTTCCTGCTTTACTGATACTTTAAAAGCATTTTTCGGGTCCACACTGAATAAATACTGTTTTTCTGGCAAGCTTTCAAGGGTCTAAGATCTCCTATTTATTATCTACTGGCCTTTACAGAATGAATATTTCTTTAAAAAAAAAAAAGAATGAATATTTATTTTGTATTTCTCCTAAAGTACTTCCTCAGCAACAAACAGGGACAATGCATTTCACTCCTTCTAGTCAAGTAGAAATAAAAGATTAGACTTTCAGGATGTAAAACAGTATTTCAGTATATTTATTCAGATCACCCCATATACATACATCTTATTTTTAAATCTAAGACACTCGTTTCCTTTCACTTCACCATTACTAAGCCAAAGTGAGAATTATACCTCAGTGACATTATGTACAAAATGTCAAGCGCAAATGCTCCAGTGGGAGTGGCACAAAATGCCTGTGCTCTGCACGTCTCTCGTACACAGAGCAGATCCCCACTGCCTGCATCAGGTCCCCAATGTCTTTCTAGAGAACCAGACCAGCCGAGCAACTGATTGAGCAAGTGTATCGATCACTAGACACCTGAGACCCTGTTACAAGGGGAACAAAGTCCCAGCTCTGGGGATACAGCAGAGGAGGGCGGACCTGGCCCTGCTGCCCTGCACATGGTCAGAGCGGAGACAGAAGTGAAGCAACTGCCATAAAGTGCTGTGCAGTCCGGGGATGCCCGGCAGCGCTCAGGACCTTGCAGGAGACGCACAACGTCAAAACTATCTTCCTAAAAATCCAAAGGCCTTGTATTGCTCGCTCTCCTCCTCTCAGAAGGGTACAGCAGAGGATTCCAGAGGCTGCATGGAATACAGCACAACAAATCGAAAACAGAAGCGGACAGGCGCATTCAGCCGGATTTTACTCACTCAGACATAAAAGCAATTGCAAAAGTGCAAACACAGTGCCACTTTTTATATTTTGAGTAATAGCTGTATGAAAATTAACAGACAGTAGGTTTAATTTTAGAATAAGTTAATCTTGCTGGGGATATGGCCCATTGGCACAAGTGCCTGCCTGGCCAGCACAAGGTCCTGAGTTCGATTTCCAGCACACAAAAAAATAAACTAAAATAAATTAATTTTTATGTTTTTAACTTTCATTCATAATTCAGTAAATACTGGCAGACAAGCAGAAATTCTGTGGTGTCCTCCACCACACTTAAGGATGTAAAGCAGCCCGGAGAAAATGTGCTGTGTAAGTGCTGGGAAATACCAAGAAAACCCAGCCAGGTCAGGAGGAAAGGAGAGGAAACGGCCCCCACGAAGTGTGTCACTCCTCCACTCCGACTGCTCCCACCTACGCCTCAGGATAATGAAACCCATCAGCTTCACGTGTATCTTCTTTTTGCACAGATGAAGAGGTCTAAGTGTGTTTTGCTTATCTTCCTTTATTTATACAAATGCTGGGATACTATTCTTTTACATTTCCACTTTTTCACTAAATATATTCTAAAATTCATCCCATGTCAGTTCAGAGAAACTTTTTGTTTTAAACAGCTACACAGGGGACCCAAAGGAAGACTCTAAATAGACAAACCTAGAACAGTGTGAGCAACAAAATAAAGTACCGGATTAGAACACAAAATAGGGCTGGGCGTGGTGGCGCATGCCTGTAATCCCAGCACTCGGGAGGCTGAAGCAGGAGGATCGTTGTGAGTTCGAGGCCAGCCTGGGCTACAAGGTGAGCTTAAGGCCAGTCTGAACTGCATAGTGAGATTCTGTCTCAAAAAGACAAAAAAAAGGAAACAAACCCAGGAACCCACACTGACATAAATAAATGGGAGAGAAAAGTCAAGTCTTCAAAGAAATCCACAAACACTAAGTAGACTCTCCACCTTCAGGAGAAAGAGCGTAACTCCCCACTGGTCCCATGTGGGCTGCACACAGTGACTTCCTTCCAAGGAGCTGGAAACAGAGGAAGAGAGTGACTTTTAATCAGAGAACCTTACAGATACCACCTCAAGTTAGGCAGTCAAGGTCAACGTAAACAACGATAAATTACGTGCACAGCATCAGCCTCAGTCATCACACAGCGATGAAAATGTTACTCTCCCTTTGTGACCTTCCTCCCAAATCACACTATGATAAGAGAAAACTAAGGCAAGTTCAAACAGAGGCGCATCCTACAAAACACCCGAACATTAAGCCTCAAAATAAAGTCACTCTTCTGCTTCAGTCCACCATTGACTGCGTGCTCCTCCTCCGAGCCTAACCATGTCTTCTCACAAGACTTTGAGAATCTATCGATTCCTGGCCAAGAAACAAAAGCAGAATCATCCCATTCCTCAATGGATTCAGATGGAGACTGGTAATGAAATCAGGTCCAACTCCAAGAGGAGACACCAGAGGACCAAGCTGGGACTGTAAGGAGCTGCACATGCGCTGCAGCACATTTACCCTCTCTGAGGTCATAAGATGATACCTCTTTATCGTGGTCAAGACAATATCACCATAACAAGCTTAAAAAATACCATCGGTCGGACAGCGGAATATACTTAATCAGGAATCTTAAATATTTTTCTGTGATCAGCACTAATAGGATCAACAATAAATATGTGAGACCTTAAAAAAAAAAAAAACTAAGTCATCAGAACCAAATAATCAGAGCCAAAAGGACCTTGAAGAGTAACAACTACTATTTTACTAGAATCCAGTAATAAAGAAAGGACATACAGCAAACACCTAACTGAATAAAGCATGTATTTTATGTAATGATACATACATTTATACTGGTTCATTAATTGTCACAAATGTACCTTACTAATATATTCATAGGAGTTATTGTGTACACCCTATAATGAGAACTCTTCACTACAGTCACAATTTGTTTGTAAATCTAACACTGTAATCCCAACATTCTGGAGGCTGAGACAGGAGGATCACTGAGAGCTGAAGGCCAACCTGGGCTATATAGTGAGTTTAAGGCCACTCTAAACTGCATAGAGAAATCCTGACTCAAAATAAATAAATAAATAAAATCTGTTCTTAAAAGTAAAACCTATTTTAAAATCTGCTGTACAGCAGGCATTCCACTGTAGTATCCAAGATTATTCAACCACTCTTAGGCTGTTCCTAACAAACACTGCTGTAAGAATAGCTCTGCGCTTACGTGTTTTCACAGTAGTTATGCTAAACGTAAGCACAGTAGTTATGCTTACGCTCTAGTTACGCTAAACTCCTGGAAGGGAGTGATATACCAAAAGGTGGACACACTGCAGTTCAGCTGGCCCCTGCCAATCCACCTAAGAATACGTGAATTTTCTCACAGTCTCACCAAGCGAAGGATGAGGAACGCCAACCAGGGTCCTCCGCTGACACTGCACTCATCACTGAGTGCGGCTGCCCTTCTCTTTTTTTAAGCATATACTAACACTGAACACCAGGCTCCACATGCTGGGCAAACGGTCTAGCACTGAGTTACAGGCCCAGTGCCTGCATGCACATGTGCGTGCACACACATACCTCTTTTTTTAATTTTAGGACAAGTTCTAAGGTGCCCAGGCTGGCCTCCACCCTGCCTCAGTTTCCTGAGCAGCTGGGACTAGGGGTGTGTGCCTTCTGACATTCTTAAAGGCCATCTTTCCCTGCTTCGTAAACTGTTTACTTATGCTTTCTGCGCACATTTCATGATTTTTGCCTTCCCTCATTTTTAAGGGGCTTAATTTATCAGGGCTAATACACATTACCTGTGTTGTATGTTACCAGTGCTCTCAGTTTAAAAGATTAGCCTTTTCAACAATACATTTTTTTTAAGGTGGTCAAATTTATCACATTGTGATTTTACTACCTCTGAAATTTTGAATCCTAGTTAGGTAGCCTTTCCCTACATGCAAGTTACACAGGAATTTACCTACGCTCTCTTAGTATTTGTAGGGTTTCATTTTTGATGTTGTCTGATCCACTAGAAGTTAAGCTGATTCAGATGTCTGCTATAAAGTATAATCAGTTTAGCTCTTTCCCCAAATGACTATATAGTTATTCCAGTGGCAATTATTTAAAAACTCATCTTCAAAATTTCCACTCTGACCATGAAGCAATAACTGCCAGAGACCGAGGCCTCCCCATAGTGATACCAGGACAATGCACTTGCAGAACTGTGATACTGAGAGGGGAACCAAACACAGTGAAGGTTATGTTCACCCAGCTTTCAACCAAGGAGCAATTTCCAAATAACACAGCAGGAAAACAAACCCAGGAAGACGGTGATCTCACAGCTATCCCCGTTCAGAGAAGCTGAACACGTGAGGCAGAGCCACACGGCTGCACACGCCCAGAACTCCGCCTTGGGTATTCACCTGCAGCACAGGTGGGCCGAAACCTCCCAAAGCCATGATAACTGCAAAGAACCACGAAAGCTGTAAGCACAAAATGTGAAGGGCTCACCCAGGGCGAGAAGTCAATGGAGTGCTTCTAGGCCAAAAAGGGATCTCAGTGAACCCTCAAGTCAATCAGAGAATCCAGAAGAATCATGCTTTTGTGGTTAGCTAAGTGAGTTCAGGGGAAAGGCTGCTCCAGACATGCTCTAGAAGTATTTCACAACATGCCTCACAAAAGGCTCAGCCATTCCCATAAGGAAATGAACTGGCTACCAATACAAAAGATAAAACCCAAGTGGTCAATAATATTCAACAACAAACAAAAACTGGTAATCATGCTCTTCTTTGTAGACAGTGACAAGCTGATTCCAAAATTTCTGTAGAAATGAAAAGGACCTAAAAAGTAGCCAAAATCAAAATTGAAAGAGGACAAATTAGAAAATTTCCACAGGATGATTTTGAGTCTTAGAACAAGGCAATGGTAGTCAAAACAGTTAAGGAAAGACATACACATCAGTGGAAATAACTAGAGAGCCTAGAAATAGATCCACTCACCACTAGGTCAAATGACTTTGACAAAATAACTGAGTAAATCAATAGATAAAGGACAGTCTCTTCAGCAAATAGTGTTGAAACAACTGGCTAACCACAAAGAGATGAACCTCAACTCATACTTCATTCCACACATAAAGATGAACATGAAATGATCCAAAAATCTAAATGTAAAAGACAAAGGCACAAAACACAAGACAAAACCTTTGTGGTCAATAAATATACAATAATCCTAGAACACAAAAAACAAATTTGTAAGCTGCTCTTTCAAACATATCCTTAAGAAAATAAAAAAGGATGCCACAGACTACAAGCAAATATTCACAATAAACTTCTCAGGCAGCAAACTTATATGCCAAACAATGAATTCTTACAATTTGGTTATAACATAAGCAAGTCAATTTTTAAATATGAGCAAAATAGCTCATATGAATGGCCAATAAGCATGGAAAGATGCTCAAAACCAGCAGGAAAATGTGTGTGGTAGTGCACACCTGTAATCCCAGCACTCAGGAGGCTGAGGCAGGAGGATCGTTGCAAGTTTGAGACCAGCCTGGGCTAGAAAGACAGCTCAAGGCCAGCCTGAACTGCATAGCAAGACCCTGTCTTAAAAAAGACAAAATAAAAAACCAGCAGGGTATGGTGGCTTATACCTGAAATTCCAGTACTCTGGGCAGCCAGCTGAGGTAAGAGGATTGCAAATTCAAGGCCAGCATGGGCAACTTGGCAAAAATTTTTAAAAAGGTGGATGGAAGTGGGATGTAGTTCAGTGTGAAGGCTCTGGGTTGTAACTCCAATACTGCATAAATAAATACTCAAAAGCATTAGCCATCAAGGAGAGACAGTTTAAAACTAAAAATAAACTATGTACTCACAGACTGACTAAAAGTTAAGTATTTATGCAAGTGCCACTGAGACTAAGGAGCTGGTAGGAATGTAAAATAGTAAAGAATAAGTCAGGCATGGCGATGCATACCTGTTATCCCAGCAATCGGGAGGCAGGAGGATCAACATGAGTCCAAGGCCAGCCTGGGCTACACAGTGAGTTCAAGGTCAGTCTGAGCTACATAGTGAGACTTTGTTTCAAAGAACCAAATAAATACATAACACAGAATAGAAAACAGACAGCTTCTTATAAAATTAAATGCTTACCTACTTACCATACAAACTAGTCATTCCATTCCTAGGTATTTACACAAGAAATAAAAAGATGTCCATACAAATACTTGTACACAAATGTTCATCAAAGCTTTATTCAAAACAGCATAACCACACACAACCTAAGTGTTCATCAATTGGCAATAAACTGTTGTATACTCATAGAGTGACTACTACGCAAGAATAAAAGTGAACTAATGACATGTCCAACAGCACGTGTCAGTCTCAAAACACATGGAGTAATACACAGGAATACACAACGTAGAGCACATTTATAAAGATTCCAACATCAAAACTACCCTACATAGAGAAAAAGTAGCTCAGGAGCTACTAGTCCAAGGTAAGGTATACCTGGCTAGGACAGGAGCAGGGGACTCTGACGAGAGAGAGACACAAGTTTTATCTCTCAGCTGTGATGGGGTCCTCGTATGTGTCAGACCTCATTCAGCTTTACACTTTCAAAAGATGCCTGCTATTGCACACAAACTCCATTTCTGGATTCTGCCATCTTTAGTTCCAGTGATCTGAGATGCCGCCTTTATTGTAAGAAATCCTTTTGAAAGTGTAAAAATAAATTTTAATCTGATTTCAATTTTAAAACAGGTATCGAACAAAAGGCAATGTACACACAGCCTGTATGAAGAATACTTAAACTCAGGACTGAAGCCAGGCATGGTAACACACCCCTGGGACCCCAGCACTCTGGGACTCTGAAGCAGGAGGATCAATTCAGGCCCAACCCTGGGAACTGAGCAAAGCACAGTCCACAATTTAAAAAGGGCTGGGGATGTAGCTCAAAGGCCTTCGGTTCAATTTCCACTACCAACAAAAGCAAGTGAGACCTTTCATTTTAAAAACTGACCTTTCATTTGATTAACCTAGGAAATAATCCCACAGAGATATCCTTATTAATGTCTACCACTATGAAAACCACCACAGTCTTTTAAAGGGTTACACTGGCAAAATCCTCAATGACAAGAATGAAATGTCATTTTACAAAGTCCCTTTCTGTCCACGGAGTCTCTATCAGCTGACTCCTTCCTCCTTTTCTGTCTCTGCCTAAAATTTGCTGTGCACAGAGTTAAAATCCTGTTACATCAACACAGTCAGTTTCCAGCCTTGAAAAAAACCCACAGTTGCTGTTTCATGGCTCACTGCTCAGCTGAGTCAGTAAAGGCAGAGTGTGGGACAGCTCCCAACTCCTGATCTAAATGTGTGATGGAAAGAGTTCGTCTGAAATACGTAGTTGTCGAAAAGCTGCCCACTCTTATGAACAACTTTTTGATAGCATTCTCTGAATCAGTAAAAACATCTGACTTCAGATTATAAGTATGACTTGGGGTACTTTTGGTATTTTAATTTTACTCATTTAATAGAAATTTACTATTACTAAAGTTCACATATCCATATTTGGAGTATCATGAGGAAAATAACTCACATACCATGCAAGGTGACAGTAGCCGGGCACAGTGCTGCGTGACCGTCACGTCAGTGCTCTGGGAAGCTGAAGGGGGAAAATGGAAAGTCTCAGCCCAGGCTGAGGGAACTTTGCAAGACCCTGGCTCAAAATTTTAAAAACCACAAAACCTGTTTTTGAGGTTGTTTTTGCTTCCTTCTAAGACAGGTTCTCATTATGTTGCTGAGGCTGGCTTTGAACTCTCTGGTAGCCCAGGCTGGCCTCAAACTCACAACAATCCTCCTGCTTCAGCCTTCTGAGTGCTGAAGTTACAGGTGTGTGCCATCATACCCAGTTCTAAAATTAAAAAACTGTTTCAAAAGGCGTGAGATGTAGCTCAGTACAAATACACTGGATTCAATCCCCAGTGCGCGGGGAGAAAAGCTAAAGTAAAACACAAATGCTTGTAATAGCTGTGCCATGACTCAAATATGTTTCCAAAAAGCTAAATACTGAACATTACATTATCATACAATTCAGAGTTAAACACAATTGTTCTAGCACCCTACCATTAGGAAGGAGAACACAGTTTAATGCAAGAACATGGATTCTAACTAGTATTTACATTTCAGAAGCTCCCTAACAATCGTGCTTGGCTTTTACCAATCATGCAAGAAGGCGGCTTCTGGGGGTTAAAAGAACACATGCAGCAGTAGCTAATCTGTATTAGGCTCAGACCCATCACACAGACAGCGTCACTCCCTTCCGTTCATGAGGACAACGTGTAATATCAGTGTGGTACCTAGGTTTCTTTTGTGCTTTATGGTCGTTTTTCTGAGCTCTTACATTTTTGTGACAGTCCTTAAGCAAATTAATCAAGATGTTGCATTCCTCCGTGTGCAGGTGTGGAGATAAGTCAGGATGCATCTTCAGGAGGTGACGGAACACAGCAGTGCAACCTGTGAATACAACAACATCTTAAACACACACGAATAGGTTTGTGGATACCATCCAAAAATATTTTTAGTAAGAACCTGCAGTGACCTTTCACAGAAGAGAATATCAACCATGAACTAGCTGTGTGACCCTAGGCAAAATATTACACTTGAGCTTCGGCTTCCTTATGCAGTAATTTGGTCATTTAGCAGTGTTTATCGAGCCTGCCAATCCAGAAGGAAGGACACTCCTCAGGAAAGCTCCTCCTGGAAGTAAGTGCTCAAGCAGAACTAGCTTGCCTATGTTAATAAGCCTAGCTTCAAACATCTCCCTCACATTCCTGAGACTGATCACCACTCATTTTGTTCAGATGGAATTTTACCAATTAAGAGAAATGCATGAACTCTTTCAAAATGTATATTCCTCTGAGAGGATTAAGAGAGTATTAGCCAGTCTCACATTAGCATGAATTAATACCAAATGATTTCTTTTTAACATTTGGCTGAGAAAACCTAGTTAAACAATAAATTGAAATGAGAAGCAGATGTGCAATTGTTTTTTCAAATTTAGCAGCTATATCCATAGAACTATTACAATAAAAACAGGAGCTAAAATGCTTGAAAGTAAGTATTAACTGTTTCATTCACAAAGTAGAAAAGCAGCAACCAAGGTCAAGGAAAAACACTATTTTAAGGTGTGTGCTGTATTACATAGTGTTATTCAGCTGTTTTTAAAAAATAAAAAAAAGACTATTCTAAGTGAGAAAAGACTACCAAAAGAAAGAATCAATTAATTGCCTGAATCTTTTAAAAATTTCTAAAAAGGCAACACAGGAACTACTTCATACCCATTAAGATGGCTACAAAAAAAAAAAGTGTTGGAGAAAATATGGAAAAATTGGGACTCTTTTGCACGTCAGTGGTAATAGAAAACAGTAGTTATTGTGGAAAATGGCACAGTGATCTGTCAAAACCTAAAAACTGAAAGCAGGATCTTGAAGCAATAGTGACAAACCCACACACACAGTGCATTACTTCTAACAGCTAAAACAAGCAACCCGAGATCCAACCCAAGATTCGGGTGAATGGATAAGCACACCGTGGCACAGAGGACCCTCAAGTTGTGACCAGCCTCACAAGACAGATTCACAGCAGTGCGACCTGTGTGATCCAAGCAACTCGGATTACAACCAGAATTGTAGGATTGAGTTACAAGCAGAATGCTGGCCACTTATCGCTCGCTTAATAAAAATGTCATGTCAAAATACAGAACAGTGTTAAAGAAAAGAAACAGACAAGCTTAGACAAGTTTTTATTTCTGAAAAGGCTGAGACCTAGTGAGCCAGAACAGGTCCTAGTGGACTACAGACCCTCCCAAGGAGAGAAAGGTGACCAGAGAGCCAGATTCCTATCTCCTTATGGGAAGGGAGTCTCCTTACAAACAATAACCACCTTCCATCTCATCCTCCCTTCCTGCAAGCTAAACATGTCAAGCTGAATGGTGAGTACAGAATGGAATTATCGTTTCTGGTCAACTAGGCACATTTTATAAATTTGGTGAGTATACTAGGAAAATTATTAGTGTTTCTGGTAAATTACACACTTTATACAACCCTTTTTTATTATGAAAGGTTAGTTAAGGAGTGCTTTGGGAGGTTTGGAACACATTATAGATATTTCCATTATCTCTTATGGGAAAAATAGTCTTGACTTACAACCAACTTGAGTTACAACCAGCCCTTGCAAACAAATTGAGTTCATAAGTCAAGGGTTTACTGATGACATAATATTAAGCCTTAAGAAGGAAGGGAAGTCTAACATATGCTACAACATGGATAACTGTAAAGAAATTATGATGAATGAAATAAGCCAATCACAGAAAGACAAATTCTATATAATGCCATTCCTATGAGGTACAGTACTTAGAGTAGTCAAAATCATACATACAGAAAGTGGAATGATGGTTGCCAAGAGCTGAAGAGGGAGGAATAAAGAATTACTGCTTGATGGGCACACAGCTTCAGTTTCACAACCCACAATAGTGATGGGAGCAAAGGATGCAGATCAGTAGGAGGGACTTGCCTAGCACAAGTGAGGCCCTGGGCTCAGTCCTCAGCTCTGCAGAGTAAATAAAATAACTTTACAAGAGAAAGACAAAGACAGAGAAAAGAGAGACAGAGAGACAGAGACAGACACAGAGAAAGAGAGAGAGAAAGAGAAAGAGGTACAGAATTCTTTAAATATCTATTTTTTTTTTTTTATTTTAAAGCTGTGCATGGTGGCACACATCTGCAATCCCAGCACTTGGAAGGATCAATGCAAGTTAGCTAGTAAGTTCAAGGTCAGGCTGAACTACACTGGGAGACCCTGTCTCAAAAACTAAACACATACACACACAAAAAGACAGTGGTGGATATACCAAATTATGAGTGCGTCTAATTCCAATATACTGTACACTGAAAATGGTTAATGTGATGAATTTCACATTGTATGTATTTTACTATAATTCTA
>PVLD010028370.1:0-19485 GCA_004027595.1 Dinomys branickii
CGGGCGTCTCCGCCGCTAGCAAGCCGATCTCTGTCGGGAGTCGCCGGGGGGTTGCACCGTCTCGGGGGGGCGGGAGGGCCCGAGGCGGCCGCGCTCCCACTGCGCCTGGACCGATCCCCGCTTCTTCCCTGCGGGGATCGTCCCCGGCTCCCAGCGTCTGGGACTTTCCCACGTCTCGCCCCGGCAGCCTGGTCCGCCCCACCACAACTCCCCCGGCATCTCAGAGAAATACGCCCAGTTTAAACTTCCCAGCCGAGGTTCCGGCATTCACGCTCACCAAGTCTGTCTCGAGCTGGTGGTGTTTGTTAAGGAGGTTCGCTCCCTTGCTGCTCACCCGGTCGCCATCTTCCCCGGATCTATATCCTCCTTGGTATTTCTAATGGCTTCATTTAGTAACATATGTGGAAACAAAGAAAGAAGCACCGGAATTTGTAAGGGCACAGCTCAGTGGAATTTCACAGATGGAACACAACTCCATGCAACAGAGAAATAGAATTTTGCCATTAGTCTGAAGCTACCTTCTGTTTCTTGTACCGCACTGCCCCCAATGTCATCATTATCCGGGACCTATATGTAGAAGCGGAAAAAGCAGATGTGGGTTTATATGTATTCCAACATTTAAGATGGTAGATGACTCATGTCTGCAGAGTATTTTAATACAAAAACATCTGTGAAAAATTTTCACATGTGGGCCTTTGGGACAGAGAAGGAGCTTGGCCTGGGGAAGCAGTGCCTGAGCATCCCATCCCTGTGGAACTCTCCCTTGGCAGGTGAAGGCTGTGGTTGTGCTCCACCCTGCTCCTTTGGGAGAGGGAAGGACCTCAGCCTGGGAAGCAGTGCCTGAGTGACCCATCTCTGTGGAATTCTCCCTTGGCAGGTGAGGCCAAAGTTGAATCAGGAAGATATAAAAGTCCCTAACAACCCAATATCAATTAATGAGATTGAAAATGTCATTAAAAACTTACTGACAAAGAAAAGCTCAGTCTCTGATGGATTTACAGCAGAATTCTATACAAAATTCAGAGAAGATTTAATGCCAGCACTCCTCAAACTCTTCAATGAACTTGAAAAGGAAGCAATTCTTCCTAACTCATCTCTGGAAGCAAGTATTATACTGATACCAAAACCTGAGAAAGACCCAACGAAGAAAGAGAACTATGGGCCAATCTCCCTAATGAACATAGATGCAAAGATACTCAATAAAATACTCACAAGTAGAATGCAGCAAATCATGAAGAAAATTATACACCTTGACCGGATTGGATTCATTCCAGGAATGCAGAGATGGTCCAATATAGGCAAATCAATTAATCTTATACACCATATCGATAGAGCCAAAGACAAAAACCACGTGATCATCTCAATAGATGTGGAAAATACTTTTGACAAAGCTCAACATGCACTCATGATAAAAACCCTAGAGAAAATAGAAATAGATGGTCTTTACTTCAACCTGATCAAAGCCATCTATGACAGACCAACAGCCAACGTCATACTAAATGGACAAAAACTAAAAGCTTTCACTTTAAAGTCAGGAACAAGACAAGGATGTCCACTGTCACCACAACTATTCAACATAGTTCTGGAAGCATTAGTCAGAGCGATTAGACAAGAGAGAGAAATAAAAGGAGTAAGGATAGGAAAGGAAGAAGTAAAACTGTCACTATTTGCAGATGACATGATACTTTACATGAAAGACCCCAAAACCTCCACAAGAAGACTTCTTGAATTAATTGACAAATTCAGCAGAATAGCTGGATACAAAGTCAACACCCAAAAATCAACAGCGTTCCTATACACGAACAACAAACAGAGAGAGAAATTAAGGAAACCATACCTTCTTCAATAGCATCCAAGAAATTGAAATATTTAGGAATCAATCTAACAAAAGAGGTAAAAGATCTATTCAATGAAAAATACAGTACTCTGAAAAAACAAATCAAAGCGGATTTCAATAAATAGAAAAACATCCCTTGCTCATGGATTGGAAGAATCAGCATTGTGAAAATGACCATACTACCAAAGTTGTACAGATTCAATGCAATTCCCATCAAACTACCATCAGCATACCTCACAGATCTAGAGAAAACATGCCTTAAATTCATCTGGAACCAGAAGAGACCCAGAATAGCAAAAGCAATCCTGGGCAACAAGGACAAGTCATATGGAATTACAATCCCTGACCTGAAATTATACTACAAAGCTACCATAATAAAATCAGCATGGTACTGGCTAAAAAGTACACCAGAAGATCAATGGAACAGACTGGACACACAGACACAACCACAAACATACTCAGCCACCTCATCTTTGATTATGGGGCCAAACAAACTCACTGGAAGTCTGATAGCCTCTTTAATAAATGGCGCTGGAAATATTGGCTTGCCACCAGCCAAAGACTGAAAATAGACCCAAGTCTATCACCACGCACCAAACTCAAGTCAAAATGGATCACAGATATCAATACTAAAGCAGAAACACTAAATATATTGAAAGAGAAAGTAGGTAAAAACCTTGAAGACATAGGGGCAGGCAGAGAGTTCATGAACAAAACCCAAACTGCCTGTGAAATACTTCAAAGAATCAACAACTGTGGTCTCATACTACTGAAAAGTTTCTGCACATCTAAAGAAATCACCAGCAGAGTAAAAAGAAATCCCACAAATTGGGGAAAAAATTCTAGCTGACTGTCCATCGGACAAAGGCCTTCTATCTAGAACCTATAAAGAATTTTTAAAAAATCAGCCCCTCCAAATTCAAAGTCCCAATCCAAAAATGAGCAGCTGAGATGAATACACACTTCTCAGATAAAGAAATACAAATGGCAAATAAATACATGAGAAAATTTCAACATCATTAGCCATTTGAGAAATGCAAATTAAAACACCACTGAGATTTCATCTTACCCCATGTTATGGATTGTGTCTGCATGTACCCCCAAATCCTCATGCAGTTATTTGGTGGCTTTTAGAGTTTATGACTGATCCATGATCAAATGCTGGGATTATGGGTGTGAGAGCTATACCCTAGGGCAGATAGTTTGTATACGTAAGGGCAAGAAAGAGGCTGCTGGCTGCCTTTCTTGCCTGCCATTCCTCCCTTCTGCTGGTTGTTTTGGCTGTGCTCTGGTGCCCTGAACAGGTTGCCCTCTGCCATGTGCCGCTCTGCCTCAGAACCAGCCAAGTATGGACTGAAACCTCCACGAACTGTAAGCTAAATAAACCTTTCCTTCCTTCATTTTGGGCATTGGGTATTTTGTCTCAGCAATGAGAGAAAAGTAACCAAGACACCCCAGTAGGAATGACTAGCATTAAGAAACTATGGAGAAATAGGAACTCTTCTCCACTACTGGTGGGAATGCAGACTGGTGAAACCACTGTGGAAATTGGTTTGGAGATTCCTCAGCAAACTTGACCTAGAGGTCCCATTCAACCCAGCTATTCCCCTTCTGGGTATTTTCCCATAAGATAAAAAACATCATTTCACAGCAATATATGTGCACCCATGTTCATAGTGACACAATTTATAATTGCTAAATTGTGGAAGCAACCCAAATGTCCATCCACTGAGGATTGGATAAAAAAATTGTGGTACTTTCATATAATGCAATATTACTCAGCTATAAAGAAAGATAAACTCAAGGCTTTTATAGGTAAATGGTCACAAGTAGAGACCATACTCATAAGTGAAATAAATCAGACCTCCATGTGTAAGCAATATATTGTCTCACTAGTGTAAGAACTTGAAAGAGTAAATAAAAACTAGAAGTTATGATTGACATTGTGAAATAAAAGGAAAATGCTCAAAAGTAAAGGGCAAATGGGGTGTGGGAAAAGAGAAGGGAAAGGAGGGGAAACTATGTATTTACATATATACAGAATAGCTAAAAGTTGTACTACTGTCTTCTATTGCCTTACTGAAAGGAACAGTTAATGATTACTGGTTTGATCATTATTGCATTTCTCTATTTGTTTTCCTGAGAAACCACTTTGAAGATACCAATATGTAATACAACAACCATTGTTAATTTCCTGCCACTTTGTCTGTAACTCTGTATTGTTTGTATTGTTCTTATGCTATTTTCTAAATGGATGTCTGTTAATATATTTTCTTTCTTTTATTTTTAAAATAAGTTTAAAAAAAGAAATTAGGAAAACATTGCCATTCACAATAGCACTAGGAGAAATTCAGGACTTGCAAATTAACATAATGCATGAAGTCAAAGATCTCCATTGTGAAATTTACTTCACTTTGAAAAGGGAAATGTAGCACAGTATCAACAATTGGAAGGACATCCAGTGTTCCTGGGTAGTCAGAACCAGTATAATCAAAACGGCTCTGTACTTTCAAAGCTGATTTACAGATTTAACACAATCTCAGTCAAAACACCAACAGTATTTCTCACAGTTCTACAGAATACAATCCAATAATTCATGTGGAACCAGAAGATAGCAGGAATAGCAAGGCAAATCCTGGGTAACAAATGTAAAGACAGCGGCACCACAGTCCAAAATTTGAGTTTATTTGGTAAAGCTACTGTGACTAAAACAACGTTGTACTGGCACAGAAACAGGCCTGTGGGGCAATAGAGCAGGACAGAGGAAACAGAAACAATGTCAGGTACTTTTAGCTATTTGATGTTGACTGAGGGGCAAAAACACACTCTAGAGGAAAGATACCCTCTAATGAATGGTGCTGGGTAACTGGATAACCATGTGCAGAAGACTGAGTCTAGGCCCAGACCTCCTCACATACTAAATTAGAGCAGCTGTTTGATCCATTTTCTTGATCTCTTGTTTTTTTAAAGATATCTTTAATTAACTGTTCTCTAATCACAACCATTTCTTCCAAAACAGATGATTGTTTTGGTCACATTAGTCCCTTCTGTCGCCCATGTTTTCAGCATTGTTTTTAATCTTCTGGGTTTCTGTTTGAAGCATTTTAATGGACTCTCCTTTTCCATGCTAGGCATTCAGGTTTTGCACCTTCATTTTTGTGAAGTCCATTATATTTTTATTAATGTCTTCCATTGACTTGATCATTTGTTCCATTTGGGACATTGTCTGATAACTTTTATCTTCTTTAAAATCATTAAGCATCTTATTCAATTGTTTTGTTACCTCCATTGATACCATTTCAAGCATTTCTGCCTTGTGGCTTATGTTTTTCCCCTGCTGAATATCCTCTGGATTACATTTTGTGGAAGCGGTAGCTACTGGAATCATTGTAGCCTTGTTTTGTCAATTTCTATAGTTTTACAGGTTTTCTGTGCCATGAATTGCAGCATCTTTGGTTAATTGTCAATTTCTTTGGGACTGTTTCACTAATCTTTGTGACCTTCATGTAATCCAGGTATTATTGGTATCTTGAGAAATCCAACTGACAGGCATAAGTATGTCTACAGTAGGGAAGAAAAAATAACTACATCATCAAGTAAAAATAGATAGAGATAAACCATAAGAACCACCCCACAGCATGGCAAAGGGATCTTTGAGTATAGATAGTTAGATAAATCACAAAAAAGACCTGTAGTAAATGAGACTGCCAGTTTCAGCTAGATATAGGCAGCTGAGTGAATGCTCAAGAAGACCACTGGACTGAGTAACATCTTTTTCAGATCAATACTCATCTCATACTTACACCCAACAAACCTGGCATTCCATCAAAGAATACAGGTCCTGTGATCCTTTTGATCAAAAGTGAGCTTCTCAAGTGATTTCAAGTTATTTCTCTCTTGTCATGATCTCCAAGCCTATGTCCTAAAGTTGTCTCTTACCTTGTGTTTACAATGGGGTACCACTTCATTCCTGGAGGAAAACTCTTCTAGATGTTGGTATCTTTCTTACTCAGGTCAGTCTTTTGGCTGTCACCCTCACTGTGCTGAGAAGAACCAAGGTAGAATTTGGAATTTTATCTAACTCCTACCCCACACAGTGCAAAGAGGCAGCTGGTGTCAAGAGTGTGGTGGGGCCTCTCTCCTCTTCTCCCACAGGGCATAGCGTGGGCCAGTATCAAATATTTTCCTTCCTCTTTTGTAGATCATGCATGTCAATGATTTCCTAGAAAAAGAATCTTTATACTTTGTACCTGACGAGAGATGAATAGAAAAAATGATAAAGAAGGCAAACAATCTCAGAAAATGTAAACTCAACTGATTGTTAAATTTTAAATGGACAAAGGACCTTAGTAGAAGTGAAGAGCCAAAATGTGCATGAAAAATGCTCAATCTCAATAATAATCAGGGGATGAGGTATCTCTTCTCTCCGATTGGTATTTTTTAAATTTAAAGAACAAGCGCACCCCTGCCACGCCATTATAACTTGCATGCCGTAGCCCTTGTAGGACCAGGGTTGCAGCTCTGAGCATCCAGATCACCCAGGCCGGGAGCTGTGGCATGCATGCCCAGAGCCATTGCCAGGCTTTCTTGAAGATAGCTATTCTTTTTGGAGTGAAATGGAGTCTAACAGTTATTTTAAATTGCATATTCCAACTGACCAGTGAGATTGAGTATTTTTCAGATATTTATTTGGGATTTTTCTTAGATGTCTCTGAATTTGCAGGTTTGATATTTTTGAGTATTTTATATAGTCTAAATATTAGTCCTTGGTCTGAGGAGTTCCTGACAAAATTCTGTCTCGTCACTCTGTTGTGGCTTTAGGTCCTGTCTAAAATTCTTGTAGAATTCAGTGGTGAATCTATCAGGACCTAGGCTTTTTTTGTTAGTAGGTTTTTAATTTCATGTTCAATTTCATTTGCAGATATTGGGTTACTTACAATTTGTATGTATACTGGAGTCAGTTAAATCATATGAATCTAGGAATCTGTCCATTTCTTCTGAGTTTTCCATCTTATCAGAATATAGGTTCTCAAAGGAAGTATTAAAGATCTCATTTTCTGTAGGATTCGTTGGCATTTAAGCCTTTTCTTTCCTAACTGTATAGATTTGAGTCTTTTCTTTCCTTTATTGATAAGTTTGTGTAATGGTTTGCCTATTTAATCTTCCACAGAAGCAACTCTTTGATTCATTGATTCTTTGTTTTGTTTTTTCAGTTTCTATTTCCTTAATTTTTATTATGATCTTTATAATTTCCTTTGTCATATACACTATGGGTTTAACTGGCTCTTACTTTTCTGGAAGCTTGAGGATTAACATTAGGGTATATATTTGAGTTTGCTGTTTTGCTTTAGTGAGAACAGACTGCTATAAATTTCACTTGTAGGACTATTTGCAGTGTATTACAGTAGATCTGGTATATAATATTGTTATTAACACTTAATTGTAGAAAATGTCTAATTTCTTCCTTAATTTTATCTGTGACCCATTGTTTTTATTCAAAAGAGTGCTGTTAGACCCGAGTGATGGTGTCCATCTATCACCTAGCACTTGAGAGCTGGAAACAGAAGAATTTCTGTGAGTTTGAGGCCAGCATTAGCTCTATAAATGAGTTTAAGGCCAGCCTGAAATGCATAGCAAGAGTTCATCTCCAGATCACTAATAACATGGATGTTATTAAATTTGCATGTGTTCATGCAGTTCTGGTGGGTTCGTTTGGCATTGATTTCCAATTCTATTAAGGTATGACCTTATAATAAGCATAGTGTAATTTTGATTTGTTTCTATATACTGAAGCATGTTCTATGAGCCATTATGTGGTTTATGTTGGAGAAAATCCCACGTACTTCTGCGAAATACGTGTGTTCTTCCTTTGAGAAGTGGAACACTCTACGAGGTCCATTTGCTTACTGGTTTGGTTCAGCTCTGATATTTCTTTGTTGCATTTTGTCTAGTTTCTGGCCATTCATGACAGTGAGGTATTGTGATCCCCCATTACAATTGCATTAGTGCTTATCTGACTTTTATATTCATTTTATTGGTTTTATGTAGTTATGCATACCAGTATTCGTTACATATATATTCATGATTGTTATCTGTTCCACTCGGATTTTCCCTTAATAAGTATGTAGTGACCTTCTTTACCTCTCTTGATCAGTCTTGGCTTGAAATTAACTTTGTCTAAAAATAGAATGGCTACTTCTGCTTTTATCTGAGTTCCTGTCACCTTGAGTATTGTTTTCCATCTTTAGCTTTCAGTGCATAAATTCCTTTTAGAGTTAAATGTGTTTCTTGTGTACAGAGCATTGTTGGATCTTGTTTCTTGATCCATTCTGCCAGTCTGTTTCTTCTTAGTGGTATACTGAGGCCAATTTCCTACTGTTTGTTCCTTGTTTTTCCCATGTATTTAATTGCTTGCCTTGTCTTGAGGATTCATCTTACCAGGATTCTTGGAATGTTTGTCTTAATTGTCTTTTCCTAAAATATCCTGCAGAAGGTTTGGAAAGATGATCTGGTGGAGATGAATTTCTTCAGGTGTTCTTTAACATGGAAGAACCTTATTTCTCCGTTAATTTTGAAAGATAATTTTGAGAGGGACATCTATCTAGGTTGTGGTGTGCTTTCTTTTAGGGTTAGAAATACTTCACTCCAAAGTCTCCTTGACTGAAGGGCTTGTGTTGAGGAGTTGTCTGTGATTTTGATAGAGTTTCCTTTATATGTGATTTGTCTTTTTCCTATAAAAGCTGTTAATATTAATTTCTTGTGTTAAATTTCTGGAATCTTGATTATTATATGCTTTTACATAGTCTTTTTCTGATCATGGCTAATTGGAATTCTATGCACTTTGCTTACTGTATGTCAAATTATTTTATGGTTCTTGGTATATTTTCTGCTGCTATGTCTCTAAAATATTTTTATGTCCTTTGAGCTATCTTCTTATTTTTCATTGATTTTGATTAATGTTATGTTATTTTTCTATCATCTGTCAGAGGTTGATTGCATTTTCATCTTCTCCTGCTATTTTTAGGAAGTCATTCATTAAATGATCACTAACCACAAATCTGTCTTCTAGATCTGATATTCCATCTTCACATTGGTTGATTCTGCTGTGTATAGACTCAGTAGAATTTTTAATCTCCTAGATATTTGTTTGAATCTGCTTTATGGCATCTAGTTCTTTACTATGTTGAGCATTCATGTTTTCCATCACTTTACTAAGCTTCTCAATTTTTTAAAACTGTGTCTGCTCTCAATCCTGTAACATGCCTTCATTATGATCATCCTCTCTTTAGTTATCTGTGTAATTATTTCTGATTCATTTTTCTAGAGACTCATTAACCTGCTTTGTTACTTCTACTGATTCCATTTCAGAAAGTTTAGCTGGATGCGTTTTGATTTCTACCCCTCGGAAATCCCCTGGATTTGCCTTGTGTGAACTGGATGTCTGTGGTAGAACCTTGCATTCCTGTTCTCTCATTTTGTATATTGATAATTAGTTTGTTGCACTGGTACTTGTAAATTACTTATAGTAGGTATCTTCATTATTAGTATTTAGACATTTTTAGTAAAAGATTACTTTTTAAAGGTATCATCTAGGCACAAGCTACCTTTTGAATGTGCTACAAGATCCTTCCTTCTCAATTTATTAGTGATGAGAACTATCTGGCTTTTTGGACTAGAGCTCAGTTCTTTGAAAGTGGAACATTATGTTATTTTTCATAGTCCCTTGTTATTTTTAAGAGATCTTCCTTTCATGATCACTAGCCTTGATCCTGTCTTGTAGGTCTCATAGACTTGTCTTTCTTTCGTGTGGTTTTGCAATTATTGAATTGAATTTTTCATTTGCTAGAAATCTCTTTGAATCTATTTTATGCATTCCATTTCTCTTTTATGTTGGGCAGTTATAGTTTTCAACATTTTCCTGTGCTCCTCTACTTTTTAAATCTTTACTCTAGATATGCTGAGTATTTCTTTCATTATGGTTTTGATCTCTTTTTTTTAACCTCAGATATCATTTTTGATTTGATGTCCTCTATGGCCTCACGGATTTGTTTCTTTACTTCAGTGGCAACAATTTCAGATATTACATGTGTGTGGCTTCCATTTTCCTCTATGTCATGGTAACCTTGATTTGTTCCAGAAGATTAGAGGCCCAAAGTTTCATTTTGCTTGTGCATCTTGTCATGTTTTATCTTTTAACTTTGTATTTTTTTCTGTATTGATTCTTATAAGTTTTTATAGTAAATACCTTTATCTCTAGAAGAAAACCCTCACTAGGAAATGTCTGTTCTTCGGAGATATCTTATAGGTGTAGGAGTTTATGGTTTTTGTGTTTGTCCAAAGATCCTATCTTCTGAATTTATTAATGGAGAGATGTTGGTATCTGTTTGGGTCAGCGCCCAGTCCTTTTGTACTCGTCTATGTGATAGTCATTACTCCAAACCTTTCCAGTGCTGTCATAGAAGGGAGAACAGCTGATTACAAGACCTGTAACATCTTAGCTACAGTAGTACAATTAGCAACAACAACAGCATCAATCACAGTCTAGAAACTAACAAACTGTGCTATTAATTCAGCAACTTTTGCCCTAGGAACAAGACAGACATTATAGAACACAACCCCACATACAATGGACTTTGTATGCAAACTGTTATAACTTGATAAATTAGTTCTACCCTGTGGTGAGGAAATTTAAGAGAAATAGTGAATAAAGAGAGATAAAGGAAGATAAATTTAGTAGAAGCAAGGCCGGAAGACAAAGGATAATTACACAAGCATCCAGAGAGGAGCATAGAAGAGATTTCAGGAATAAGCAAAGAATAACTGAAAGGATAATAGAAAGACTAGAGAAGATGATCACTCATATGAAAACATAGTTAAAGCGAGAGAGATAATTAAAGAATGGGAGAAAGAAGACGAATAAATTAGTACAAAATGGCTCAGAATGAACAGCTTTCATCATTATTGGAGAGGAAGTGTGTAATAAATTCTAGGTCACTGATTCCTATTGCAATCTATGTATCAGTAGGAAATCTGCTAGATGTAAGTAGGGTGTGCAGATATTTGTCCCCTCAGAGAAACAGGTAACCAATTCAGACTGAACTTACTGTACAGGAAAAACAAGACCAGAAATCTACTATGGATTTAGGAGTTTTTTGGAATTCTTCAGAATGAAAAAAATTAAGATTCAATTAGTACATCGATGAATAAAATTTTAACCTCCTGTTATAATTTCCTTAAGGAAAAATCAAGGTAGAAATAAGCTTATACTTTTTAGTTGTCTTGTTTTTTTTTTATGTGTATGAAAGTAAAAAGCATACATCTTAAAATATAGTGCAACTCTAGTTTTTCAAGTGTTAATGGAATGCAATGGAAAAACAAAATTGTACTTAAATACGGAATGAGACTTTGAAATACACATGTATTCAGAAATGATTCCTACAAATGAAGAATTTATAATATCACCTTTCATAGATATCTTTCTGGGTGTGTGTAATGCCAAGACCTAAGTTGAGTTCTTTTAGCCAGCTTCAAATACATAATGCCTTATCATGGACACTGTTACCATAGTGCATATGGACTCCAGAACTCATTTATGGTATAACAGAATATTTGTTCCCTGCAATGAACCCAGTCCTATTACTCAGGCAATGTGACTTCCACGCACCACCCTTTTGCTCTCTGGTTCCATAACTATAACACAATACTGTTTTCATTGTTGTAGCTTTGTTATGTAATTTGAAAATAGAAGTTTGTATTTCTGGATTTCTTCTTTTCTTCTTCAAGACTGCTAGAGCTATTTATTTTGGTGGTTTGTATGAATTTTAGTATTGCTTTGTTTTTTACTGGGATAAAATACTGTGGAAATTCTGATAGCAGTTGGAGTCAATTGCCAAACACTTTGATTAATATAGAACTTGTGATAATATTGATTTTCCTGACTCAGATATACAGGATATTTCCCCATTTATTTGTCTCCTTCAACTTATTTGAGCAATGTGTGATCATTTCTTTTACGTAGAGCTTTCCTTTCCTTTGAAAATTTAGTCCTAAATATCTAATTTTACTTGAAACTGTTTTAAATGAGATAATTATCTTGATTTCTGTTTCAGACATTTATATTGATAGCATTGAGAAACTTGTGGTTTATGGTGACTTGTACCTTTCAACTTTATTTCACTTAAATTGTTTTAGTCTTTTTTACTGAAGTCTGCATGAAATGCACACACACAACTCTCTCTCTCTCTCTCTCTCTCTCTCTCTCTCTCTGTGTGTGTGTGTGTGTGTGTGTGTAAAATGGTGTGGCCTGGGAACAGATATAATACTAGTTACTCATTTCCAATTTGGTTTATTTTAAATATTTTCCTCTGTAATTGCTCTTAGTATTCTTGGTACTACCTTAAATATAAATAGTGATAGAAACTCCTCATAAAGTACCTGATATAGAAGGAATGCTCAAGTTTTTAGGGTATTTTGTGGGCTGTAGATTTGACACATGTAAACTTTATCATATTGAAATCCATTGTTTTAATTCTCAGTTGGTCAAGAGTTTTACTCTGATGGAGTTTTGAATTTAATCATGGGATATGTCCTGGGTAGTAAAGAAATTACCTTATCCAAGGTCAGTCGTGGTCTGGATCTCAGATCCTAGGAGGTGATCTTCAGACCCTTGGAATGTGCTGCCTCATAGGTGCTCCTTCACTTGTTTGCCTACTGGATGTTCTAACGTGTGATTTATGGCTGTGGCTCTGGGACATGCCCTGTTCTTTCCAAATGCTGATGGAACTGTGAGCACAAGTCTTTCCCAGTGTGAGAAGCTGGGGTCTGAGGCTTTGCTGTGCAGATATGGGATGAAACCCCACTAAAGCTGTAGCACCAAGGTTTCAGTGAGTTTTGTGCTTACCAGGACTGCAGAAATCCAGGAAAGAAATGCCTCTGTGACTGCAAAGAAAGACAATGAGAACCTCCCCTTCTGATACTTTTCTTCATACTGCTCCAACTCTTTCTAACTTGACCAAATCAAACTAGTAGACTTTTCCTGTCATAAATCAGAACCATGAACACACCTTATAATTAGTCTCTTAAGCACTTCCAATGAATTACTGATACAAAAATGCTTTTGAGAATGCCTAAATATGCAGCAGGTCGTGACAGCAGTGAGGTCAGTATTTCCTGAACTGCGCTCTCTGCGACTTCTCAGTGGCATAAAAGCTATGAAAGGAGAGAAGAGGAATGGGCAGAGATGGGATTGTGCATTAGTGTTTGCAGAAAGATAGGATATATTTTGTCACTGATACTTTAAATTTCTTTATTCACTATATAGTCAACACAAAATTCCTACCAAAATTCATCAAAAGTAAATGTGGCAAAGACTGTTGAACCAGACAGAGCAGTTTAGTTGGGAGAGACACTTTATCTAGGAGCTGAAATGATAGTAGAATCTGCCTTTTAGAAGCACTTGTCCTGATGCTGTGTTGAACTTTAGTTTTATAATCCTCATTGCTTTTCCTTAGGGTATTTTCCTCTTTAGAATTTCAACTAGAGTTGGTGTGATGTTGCTAATTTATTTTTCTAAAGAAATTCCATTTTAGTATTCCCTGATAGATGTACATTTTGTTACACACGAGTAGTCACTCACAATTCCTTCTTCTCATTCCTTCTACATACTATTTAAACAATAGTACATTGCATGGGTTTAAATATGATGAATGATTTTGTGTCCCTGAAAATATCTCAGAGAAGCATAGAATGGAGTCAACACTTATGCCTTTTTGCCAGTTGCCCAGGCTGAATTTCCACAATTGCTGCTTCCTCCAAACTCCAAAGATTGTGAAATCATAAGAGTCTCCTCCATACATGTCAGTAGTCTCTTTGGAGACAATTTCCAGAAAGTTGTAATTGCCTTTGTTAATTAGGAACTGTGGAAGAAAGTTGTTCAAAAAATTTTTGGTTCCCCAGGCCTCCGCTGTCACTATATATAGATAAAATGATAATTATAATTCTGCGGAGAGCAGAGGTCACAGATTCCCAGGTCCTTATATCAGGATGCAGATCCCTTCCTTGCCTGCAGTACTGACTGTCATGTTCTTCACCCTGAGTCTAACATTCTATACAGGGAACATTTCAGGTGAGTAATTTGTATTTCTGTCTGAGGGGCAGAGTCAATAAGGACAGAAATTTGGAATAAGAGCTTATATGTCCAGAGAGGCATTCTGAGGTAGAAATTTATCTATGAGGATGTGGGCAATAGAGGGAAATGTTCCTTAGAAACAAGCTCAGCCACTAAAGACACATGGCAGCCCCACTTCTATGCTAATTCCTGACAGTGTCCAGTGGTATTCGGTGACATGCTTGCTGAGGATGTTTGTCAGTGAATAATCCCAATTGTAAAAAGACAAGGCTTCATGTGCTTAAGGATGGTAGGGTTTCAAGGTAGCTGTTGTTTTCACATGAATGAAATGTGCCCATGAATGAAAGGGCAATTAAAATGATTATTACTCTTTTTTTTTTTTTTGGCGGTACTGGGGATCGAACTCAGGACCCTGCACTTGCTAGGCAAGCGCTTATTCCACTGAGCTATATCCCCAGCCCCTATTACTCTTTATTGTGTGTTCATGCTTTTGAGAAAGAGTAAAATAAAGTTTTAAGTACTATCTACCTGTGTGCTTAATCCATGTATTTGAAATAATTTTTGGAATGAAATTATTTTTTAAAGTCTAGCTCCGCTGTATATGTTTCACTTAGCAGAAAGGGTAATTGTCATCTACTGAAGATATTTATGCCTAAATGATTATGGTGAGTGTGCTTTCCTTCATGAATTTAAAGAAGCTGCATCTACTAATATACCCAGGGATTTATTGATGTCCATACTTATGAATTAGGTATTTCCATCTTCTTTATATAGATGAGCCTCAGAGGGTTTGTCAGTTACCAAATACCTTTTGGTAAGTAAGGGACAGCAGCAGAATTGGAGCTTAGGTCAGCTTCTAAAGCTGATGCAAAGTTCACAGTGGCTCCAGTGGTCTCCTGGTTTGTAATCCACAGGCAGCATAGAGTCATGGGAGAACGATGATTTTTTTTTTTTTAGGCAGATAGACCTGGTTTCAAATCTCAGCTCTACCCAAAAACAAGCTAGTGGCCATGGGCAAATTATTTATTTTCTTTTGTCCTTGAATTCCTCCTTTTTATTTTAAAGAGAATAATTTAAAAACAATAAAAATGGTAGAAAACTTCATAACAAGATGATAG
Organism: Dinomys branickii; assembly: GCA_004027595.1. NCBI lineage: Eukaryota > Metazoa > Chordata > Mammalia > Rodentia > Dinomyidae > Dinomys > Dinomys branickii. The sequence continues at coordinate 15,083 of PVLD010028370.1, forward strand.
GAGATTAACAATGGCTATTATATTGCATATTGTTATCTTCAAAGTATTTGCTCAGATTACCAGATTTAGTAGTACAATTATCTCAGCTACACTTGTGTGCTTGTATGTGTGTGTGTGTGTGTGTGTGTGTGTGTGTGTGTGTTCCTACCTTTTTTTCTCCGTTCCCCCATCCCAGTTAATCTTTCCTTTTTGAGGTCATTCTTAGTCTCTATGACATAGAATGTTTTAGATTTTATATAAAATTAGGACCATTGACTAGTTTTTCAACTTGGTTTTACACAACATAATATTCTTAAACCGCATCCATATTGTCGTGTCATTGTGTCATTGCAGATTTGCCTTTTACTTTTTCCTGTTTGTTCAAAGCCTGAATAACATTTCTTGAAATGTACACACAAGTTCTCTTTAGCTATTTATCCTTCTGGGAAAGGTAGGATTCTTCTTCATCTGGTTATTTTGTCTATTGCTGCAGTTAACATAAGAGTTCTAATAACTCAGAGATTCTGATTTCAATTGCTTTTTTTTTACAAATAGGTAGAAATTAAATTACTGGAAAGAGGGCCTGACTCTCTTCTTCGTGAATTTTCATACTATTTTCTACCAAGCCTACACCGTCATTTTTACTGACAGTGAGGTGTTCCAATCTCTCAAGTTACGGCCATGCCTTTTGGTTGTTGTTGTTATTTATAATGCCTGCTGTGACCCATGGGATTCTCAGAGCACATTTGTGGTTTGGGTTTGTATTTACCAAGTTATTACTGATTTTGAGTATGATTTTGTTCATGTGTTGGCCATTTTTACTTTCCTTTTTGAGAAGAGTCTTCCAAGCTTTATGACTCAGATGTTCATTGAAATAATAGTTTCACACTGTTTGAGCTCTTTTTTCAGTTGAAAACTGAAAAACAAAGCCATGAAATTTTCAATAGTATGCTTCTGGACTCAGTGACAAAAATCAGAGTCAGTAGTACAACACTGCTGTCATTCTGGGATGTTTATTGTTGGAGTTCATCATGTGTGTCAGTGAATTTCATCCTGCACAGAAAGAACTGGCCAGTCACACACATTCTAGTGTCAGCTGTTCCCACAGGTGTATTTTCACAATTTACATAGCATTTATGTGGAAAGAATGAGAGAAGTATCAGAATTTATATGGGCACAGCTCAGTGGAACTTCAGAAAGAGAATGCAAGACTCTACATAAAAATGAATCAAGAAACAGAATGTTGTTATTAGCCTGAATCTCTCTTCTGTCTCATCTAGGTCAGTACCATAAGGTCACAGTTCAGTTGGACACACATGTTGAAGTCAACTACTAAATAGGGTTACATCTACAGCACTGTAATATTTTACACATTAGATCATTGTCTTGGTTACTTTTCTCTTGTTGCTGAGACAATATACCCAACACCAAAAATGAAGGAAAGGTTTATTTAGCTCATAGTTTGTGGAGGTTTTATTCCACATTTGACTGGCTCAGAGGCAGAGGGCAAACTTTCATGGTGGCAGAACATAGCAAAGACAACCAGAGTAAAGGGAGGAATGGCAGGCAAGCAGTTTCTTTCTACCTCCTGTACATTGTAAACAGGCTACCCCTATGCAGGGAATGTTTAGCACTTACACAATCTCCATGCCCTCCTCTTCCACAGGCTCAGGATTTATACAAAGTAAGCACACTGGCTTCCTGCTGAGTCACTCAGCTAAACCTCTAGACTCCCCAAGTTGACACAATGTATCAACCATAACAATCATTAACTCCTGTTTGACATTTTATACCAATAAATTGAGTGAATTCCTTCAAGTTTTTTGTTTGAATGCATTGTATGTGAGTGTTGGAAGACTTCCTTTATTATTGAATATTATCAGTAGGATTCATTGCCATTACTTCATATGATTCCCTTGTTTAAATATCAAATAATCAGTCAAGTAATATTTGTAAGGCTAAGGGTCATAGACTTGGTTTTCAATTTAGGGCTCTTGTGAGTAATGAATAATGTAACCATATAGAGGTACACAGCATACAGACTGCTCCATGTTTGAATTTTTTTTGAGTAAACTCAAAGAAATGAAATTACTGCAAAATAAAATTTTATCTTACAAGTTTATAAAGACACTAACCAATAGTTTTCTAAAATACTTGAATCAATTGCACAACTCCCACCAATATACATGTTCTTGGTTTAACCGTGTTCTCGCATGTCTTGGTATTTCTTGCTATATTTATTCTGGCTTTCTGTATGATGTATTATGCTACTTGGTGGTAGTTTTATTTGACTTTTTGTGATTATTTATGTCACCAAACGTACTCTCTGTGTTATTACCCACTAAATGATGTGATTTTTCAATTTCAGCTCAAATACTATCCCAATTTATTCTCTTATATAACCTACAAGCATCTTTAATGATCAATGCATATATTTATCTCCACATCTCTCTGTTCCATCTCTGTTTTTATCCCCCTCATTTTCTATTCCCTGCTATCTGCCTCTTTGTATGCAATTGTATTTGAGTTTGAAAATAGCTCTAAATTTTAATATAATGTTCATTTTTCCCTATAGACTTAAGGTATTTCTATGAAATATTGTATTCTTCATGGGAGAATGATGGGAAGATGGCGACCAGGTGAGCAGCAAGGGAGCGATCCTCCTTAATAAACACCACCAGCTCGAGACAGACTTGGCGAGCGTGAATGCCGGGACCTTGGCTGGGAAGTTCAAACTGGGCGTATTTCTCTGAGATGCCGGGGGAGATGTGGTAGGGCGGACCAGGCTGCCGGGGCGAGATGTGGGAAAGCCCCAGACGCTGGGAGCCAGGGACGATCCGTGCGGGGAGGAAGCTTGGCTCGGTCCAAGCGCCGTGGGAGCGCAGCCGGCTCGGTCCCTCCCGCCTCCCGAGCCGGTGCAGCCCCCCGGCGACTCCCGACAGAGATCGGCTTGTTAGCGGCGGAGACGCCCGGCAATCCCACGTTTCGCGCGAGTCGGGCGGGCCGCGCGGAGGGCCCCAAATGCCGGGAGCGAGGAGGAAGATTGCCTGGGTCCTAACGTCCTGAGAACACAGACAGCTCAGTCCCTCCCGCCTCCCGAGCCGGCGCAGCTCTCCGGCGACTCCCGACAGAGATCGGCTTGTTAGGGGCGAAGACGCCCGGCAATCCCACGTATCGCGCGTGTCGGGCGGGCCGCGCGGAGGGCCCCAAACGCAAGGAGTGGGGAGGAAGATTTGCTGGGTCCTAACGCCCTGAGAACACAGACAGCTCAGTCCCTCCCGCCTCCCGAGCCGGCGCAGCTCTCCGGCGACTCCCGACAGAGATTGGCTCTCTGGCGGCGGCAACGCCCAGCGGTCCCACGTTTCGCGTGCATCGGGCGGGCCGCGCAGAAAGCCCCAAAGGATAGACTGGCACCTTGGAACCTTCATGCCTCCAGGGACTCCAAAAACTGGTGAGATATCTGCGCTCGCGACCAGATCACCGAGTGGGGGAGGGGATCCATCCCTATACCTGCAGGGAAACCTGGGAGGGCGGGGGAGCGGTCTTACACACCTCACTCAGGTCAATAGGTAGGGAGTATCTAACCAATATCTGTACAGCCTTTTAAGCAGAACTCTCAGCAGAAAACTTAAGGGACATTCCCCCAAAGAAAAGTCATTGGAGCAACCTATGCAGCAGACCTTTGCCTGCTCAACTGACTGGGGAATCCACTGCTCAATATTTTGAATCAGATACCCAAAAAAAAGGAAAGACAAAACAACAAATCTCAGCAGAAAGCTTAAGGGACATTCTCCCAAAGAGAAGGAATCATTGGAGCAGCCTTTGCAGCTGACCTCCGCCTGCTGAACTGCCTTTGGAATTTATAGCTCCACATTTTGAATCTGATACCCAAAAATGGGAAAACAGAGGAGGAAAACGCAGTGTCAAAACTCAACCCCACCCAGAACAAGTTTTGAAGAGGAAGAAACAAGGGAAACAGGAAGCCTCATAACTTCAAGATATGAAACGATTGCATCCGAAATTAAACAACTCCAACAGACCATGAAAGAGCTTAAAGCAGAAATAACCCACATACCCACAATGATTTCTCAGATAAAAAACGAGATGAAAACAATGATGGAAGAAATGCTCCATCTACACAGACAAGAAATAGACAAAAGTCTAGAAGAAAATAGGAAACAAATAGAAACCTTACAAGAGCAATTCAGGAATGAATTACGAATAATGAAACAGGTCCAAAGAGAATGCCAGGATTAGAAAACTAACGCTGAAAGCATGAAAAACCGTTTAAATGAAACCGAAGATAGAATTTCAGAACTTGAAGACAGCATGGCAGCATATGAGCGTGAAAGGAAGAATCTCGTGATATCATCAAAGACACAAGAAAAGTCAATCCAACAGCTGCAAGATGAGGCAAAACGTAA